>CM061231.1:34655974-34829310 GCA_030844895.1 Ambrosia x helenae
CAGAACAAAGACTTTTTTGATAGCTTATTGTGTAGTTTGTAAGTTAAAGGGTTGTTTATGTAATTATGGCATAGTTTATGTAAAAACCCTAGGCTGCGCACTTATTAGACGGGCCCTGCGCACTTAAGCTAAGTGCGCAGGCCCATCAGACCTCCTATATATAGAAAGCTTGTGTGCAGCTCTAGGGTTAGGGTTTTGGATTATCTTTGTAGCACATTTTGAATAGGTGCGTACTTGTTGTTATTCCATGGTTCTTCAGTAACAAATCAGCAATGGAATCATCTTATTATTCATCTTGTGTGTCGGTTTTTATCATATTCATCTAGTTTCTTTGATTGTAGAAGATTAATCACTTAAAACACCTAATCCATAGGTGTTTCTAAGTGATAACAATCTCTTGCACTTAACAAGATCTAGTATTTGGGACTTACAATTTGGTATCAGAGCCTTTGTGCTCTAGATTGTATTTACTTAAAGATACCAAAACCCTCATCTTGTTAGTTTTTATTATTAAGACTTTTATAAACTTTTGTGTTTATCAAAAATTTGAGTGTTCTTCTTATTTATTTGCTTCAAAATTTCGTGGGTATTGTGTTTCTGAGAGTTAAAAGTTGTTCATTTTAAGTAGAAATTTCATCCAAGCATTTCAGAATGGAATGAAAAGGTTTTGGATAGAATTCAGCTAAGTTTTTGTGTTTTTCAACAGCCTGTTTTGCGCACTTGTTTCTTGAGTTGCTAACTTATTTCATACTTTGAGCACTTATTTCTTGTTTTGAGCACTTAGCTCATATACTGCATACTTGTGCTTCTCTGAGCACTTAAATCCTTGTTGTGTTAGTACGCAACTAGGGTTTCTGCGTACTTATTGTTTTCACTGTCTACGAGCACATAACTAGGGTTTCTGCGCACTAAAACAGAGATCTCTGGTTGTGTTGCGTACTTACTGAAGAGGTGCAGTTTTGAGTACTTGGCTAGGGTTTCTGCGCACTAAAATCTTAAATGAGAGTTTAAGTGTCTGCGTACTTTGTTTAGTACGCAGACTGATCAGTCAAGACTGAGTACTTACCATGCCCAAGTGCTGACTGACATGCGCACTTATCAAGAAACAACAGCTACTCGTGTATCTTGCAAAACTGCGCACTTATCAGAAGACAAACATCTTGACCAGGTTGTTTATATTGTTACAGGCTGCTGCGCACTTTGATCCTGCTTGCTGCGTACTTAATTGAGTACTTAAGGACTTTGACATTATTTGGACTGTTACCTATAAAATCTGAAAACAAATCTCATAAAATTAACTTAAATCATGGCCGGTAACGATAACAACTCAACTATAAATCCTATTACCCAACAAGAACTTGAAACTGGAACGACAACTAGAGTTCCTAAGTTAAAAGGTGTAGAAGATTATGGAACTTGGAAAAACCGAATGAGGTCGTTCTTCTATGTCACAGACTTCACCCAATGGACATTTATCCAGCTAGGTCCACACATTCCGATGAGAACCACTGCCACAGGAAAAGAGTTCAACCCTGATCCGTCTACCTACACTGATGTCGACAAACAGCTACTTCAGAGAGACCATAATGTAAGTCCAGAATCCTCTCCGAGGTATCAAACACACCCAATCGAGTGCGGAAAACAAGATTGAATGTAAGAACAAAAGAAAAAAATATATTTATAAACACATTGTGCCGCTGCTTTGATCGCACACGGTTACAAAGAACCGTCTGGTACGATCTCTAAGAAGATTGCACACGTTCTCTAGGAACGTCTGGTACAATCTCTAGGAACCTTGCACACGAGAGAACTCGTCTGGTACAAGGTTCGCACAAAGGGCTACATGATTACAAGTGAGAGGTCTACCTAACAATAAACAAAACATGACAATATATAGGAGCCTCTAACCCATTGGCCCACATGGCCTGACCCAAGCCCAATCACTAAAACTAAGCCCATAAGTATAAATGTGTACAATAAAGATAAGCGTAAAACTATACAATTTTTGGGCCTTACAATATCCCCCTAGTTTTATGCTATCTTTATTACGGCTTAGATGATCTCCAATCTTGGGTCTTCTCTTTTAGAGGCCCGGCAGTGAACGAGCCCACCTTCCAATCCAAGCAGACGCAACCCAAAAAAATTTTAAACCCGGCCCAAACTCTAATTCCTTAATAAAATCTGCGGCCCAACTAGAGAACTTGATCCCATGTCATCGTAATCCCAAGAGATTAAAACCCGGCAAGCTCAAACCGGATCAATCACTAAATTAAGGAGCCCACCTATTCAAGCCCACGACTAAACTTAATGAAAAGAAGATGGCCGGCTCAATCTCATTCCGAAGCCCATTAACTCGTTTCAACCAAAAAAAAACTTTGGCACACTACGAGCTCCATTTTAAAATTCAACAATTGTGGCCCCCTTGATTTATTCTCAAATATTCCAGTACTCATCCATGACAAACCAAAAATCACGGCATCTCCCTTTTTTTTCGAAATATTGGCACCCCAAATAATAATTCAAAAATTCCATTAATACTTTCAAAAATATCAATCCATTTATTTCAAAGATTCCTTCAATAAGTCAATCCCACTAAAATCTCATAATTCAAACTCCAAAATCGGAACATTAATGTCATTCCAAAACTATTTTGCACAAAAGAAGGAAAGAGAATTATGGCAATTTATGTGGCCCGATTTGGATGGATCGAACCAAATCCACCAACAGTACCCATCCACATTCCGATTGCAAACTAAAATGAATCATCGAAGAAACATTTACCAATAATATGAATATCCAAATATTATGCAATCCCCAAGATAATCATAAGAACACAATAATATCGGTTCCAATCAAACTATCCCAATCCAATCCAAACGGATTCAATCAAAACTCATCCAAATCCGAAACAAACTTTATGATAGCCAATCACGATTCCCAAATAGTAAGACTAACCATAAGATGGAACCGGAGTACCTCTCTTTTGAAGAACATACATCCCCCGACAATATGCAAATCCTTCTTTTTGATCTTTGTGTTGATACCGAACCGAGCCTTCGAAAGACTTCTTAGGCTCTGATACCAATTGTAAGTCCAGAATCCTCTCCGAGGTATCAAACACACCCAATCGAGTGCGGAAAACAAGATTGAATGTAAGAACAAAAGAAAAAAAATATATTTATAAACACATTGTGCCGCTGCTTTGATCGCACACGGTTACAAAGAACCGTCTGGTACGATCTCTAAGAAGATTGCACACGTTCTCTAGGAACGTCTAGTACAATCTCTAGGAACCTTGCACACGAGAGAACTCGTCTGGTACAAGGTTCGCACAAAGGGCTATATGATTACAAGTGAGAGGTCTACCTAACAATAAACAAAACATGACAATATATAGGAGCCTCTAACCCATTGGCCCACATGGCCTGACCCAAGCCCAATCACTAAAACTAAGCCCATAAGTATAAATGTGTACAATAAAGATAAGCGTAAAACTATACAATTTTTGGGCCTTACACATAAGGCTTATGGTGCCCTTACCATGGCCTTATCACACGATGTTTATAACATGTTTGAGGAATACGGCACTGCACATGACCTGTGGTTTGCATTAAACGAGTACTATGAAGGGAATGAAGAAATGCGCCAATATAAGCAAGATATGGTGCAGAAAGAATATGATATGTTCGGTAGCATTCGTGGTGAGAGCCTGAGCTCACATATCGAGAGATTCATGAGTATGTTAACCAAGATGAAGAAGGCAGGAATTCCCGTCAACAACCGAAACTCTATCAAAAAACTGCTCGACTCCCTGCCCAAAGAATGGAGCATACAATGCATGTTGATTAGAAAAGAGTATCTAGATGCTCAATCTACTTTGGCTGACCTCATCAACACTCTGAAGTCATTCGAAATGGATATTACCAAAAGAGAAATGAACCAGACTGCTTCGAAAGTCATTCCCAGCACTACTATGAAGAATCTGGCACTAATGACTCCAGTAGGTAACATGGGTTCAAGCTCGTCACATGTATATGTGGATGCAATGGGTGGTGGTAGTTCAAGTTCGGGAAAGACAGACTCATACTCCGACTCAGCTGCAAAGACACTCAACCCACAGCTCACAAAGCTTGCTAACGAACACGTTGAACTCTTCAACACATTCATGACTAGCTTTGAGGCTTTGAAGACAGGTGACCTTAAGAGTGAGATGATGAATCCTGAAGACATGTATCAAGTTGACCCGGATGATATGGAGGAAATGGATCTGAAATGGCAAATGACTATGATCACTCTGAGGGTGAAGAGATTTCAAGATAGAACCGGTCGAAGAGATGGAATGGGAAAAGCGGGCTTTGATAAGTCAAAGATTAGATGCTACAACTGCAAGACTCTTGGGCACTTCAAGTATGAGTGCCCCACTCTAAATCAAGCAGAGATCAAGCCGGCAAAAAGAATGGTGGCGATAACTGATGGAAGGGAAGAAAATCAACAGAAGGCGTTGGTGGTTGAGGACTTTGATTGGGGAGAGGAGGCTGTTGCGGTTGAAGCTGATGTGAACAAGGCACTGATGGCCAAAATCTGTACCAAATCCACACACGGTGTGAATTCTCTGGAAGGGTCGTCGGCTGAAATGCCAAAGGGTGGAATGCTAGAGAATGGGGGTCTGAAAGGAGTGCTGGTGGCCGATACGGGAAAAGAAGCCGCTTCTGAGGAAGCACTCGTAGCCGAGAAGACTTCCACCAGCAAAGCAGATGAGAAGCCGCAGAACGTGCCCAAGACAATTGAGGAAAGAGATCTGGTAACTATTCCTCTTGAAATAAAATCAAAGCTGTGCTCACCAAGGTGTGTTACAGTTGTTGCTTACTGTTTGTCTCACAATAGGAGAATTTTAAGAGAGATGGATGACATCCGAAAAATCAACACTGAAATGAAAGAAAATGAGTTGGCATATCAGTGAAAGTTAAATTCAACTATAGCTGAAATGCAAACTCTAAAAGAATTTGTCCTGAGAAAAGATTTTTTTGATAAATGACTTAACAGAAAAATTAGAAAAACCTACAAATGAAACAAATCATCTCCAAATTGTTGTGGACAAATGGAATGTAAGCAAACATGCTCATACAGATATCTTAGATTGCTCAAGGCAATCATTCGTCAAAGATGGAATTGGGTATAAGGATAAAAAGGGAATTGAAAAATCTCTGTTTTTACCCTTGAGCAAAAGTGAATATATACCCATTCCAAAACCTCATCCAAAAAATGATCTTCTTGAAAAAAGAATGTGTCAAATCTGAGTCAAACTCTAATATAAGTAAAAGCAGTGTAGATGTGACCCAACAGGATCAGGTGGACGATGATGAGAGTTGTGGTGGACAAACGATGTGGTTAGGTCACCCGGGTGCCAATTACTCTACAGTGAATTGGTTCATCTGGAGTAATGATAAGTCTAAAACTATTTTGAATTTGGATGAATGTAATAATTTAACTAAGCTGGATGATTGTAATAGTTTGTCTAGGATGGATAACTGTAATAGTTTATCTAGGCCGGATGACTGTACTACATTAACTTCTAAACCTGACTTAAAGGGCGTTGTGGCCCCTGATAATGAAAATGTATATAGACCATCTGTGTTTGTACCAGAACTAAAACAAAACAGGTTTGGGAAATTTCTCACTAAAGAAATTCCAGAGTTTACTCCATCATCCACAGATATTTCATGTTCTGAAGAATCACAAAGTGAAACAGATAACTCAATTTCTGAAGAATCACAGAGTGATACAGAAAGCGACATCAGCGAGCCTGACTGCAACACAAACGAAGAATCAAGCAACAACAACATTGATGAATCATGTTCAAGTGAAAGCTCATGCTCAAGCAAGATCAAGAAAAGAGCATCACAACCATCATCATCCAGACCCCCTCCAAAGATCAAGCCAAAGCACTCAAAATGCTTTAGATGTGGAAATGAGGGTCATGTGGTTAAAAAATGTCATTTAAAATCTAATGACGTCAAAACACTAAACTGTTTTTCTGATCAGATTAAAAACCTTCAAGAAACAGTAAAAAGTTTTGTTAAAACCACAAAAATTTTGAAAAGACAAGAGTCAATTTTGGGTGAAAATCACGACAGATCAAAACTAAAGCAGACCTGGATTCCCAAAGTTAACTAAGTAAAGGTTTGAGTTGTGATTGTACATAGAGTCTCGTGTATTTATATGTGTATTTCTTGTGTTTTCATTTGTATTTCAGAATAAACTACAGAAATGGTTGATCGCACTCATGAGATATCTATGGCATGTTGATAGCGGGGCTTCAAGACACATGACTGGTCTGAAGGAACTCCTCAAGAACTATAGGTTTATTGATGGAGAGTTCGTTGCCTTCACCGGGAATGAAAAGGGCGGGAAGATAGTTGGAATAGGAGATGTGGTCTCCGACGCACTGACTTTGGAAGATGTGAATTATGTTCCAGAATTGTGCTACAATCTTTTGAGCGTGTCACAAGTCTGTGACAAAGGAATCTCGGTGTTATTCAATGACATGGAGTGCATCTTTCTGAAGCCTGGATTCATACCGCCCACCAATATGATTATGCTAAAAGCTCCTAGGCAGAATAACACATATGTGATAAATATGAGAGATGCCAAGTCTGAATGTCAAATGACATGTTTACTTTCAAAGGCATCCGAGTCAGAATCACTGTTATGGCATAGGCGATTGGGACATGTAAACTTTAAACACATTAACAAACTTTCACAACTAAATCTTGTCAGATGTCTTCCTTCCAAGGAATTCCCTTTTTCTGAAAAATGTTTAGCGTGTGCCAAAGGAAAACAACACAAGAAATCGCACAAGTCCAAAACAGTGAACTCTATTGACTCACCTCTTCAACTATTGCATATGGATCTTTTCGGTCCAATTAGTGTTAAAAGCTTAGCTAAAAAATCTTAGAATACAAAAGTGAAGCTGCCGAGATATTGATGCTGTTTGTTCCTCTTATTGAAAACATAGTGAAGTCAAAAGTTAGATCAATCAGAAGCGATCACAGGACTGAATTCAAAAATCAAAGCTTCGTGACTTTCTGCAACAACAAAGGAATTCATCTTCAGTACAGTGCTACGAGAACTCCTCAACAGAATGGAGTTGCTGAAAGGAAGAATCGTACACTTATTGAAGCTGCCAGAACCATGCTAATCGACTCCAAGTTGCCGATCATCTTCTGGGCAGAAGCTGTGAATACCGCCTGTTATGTTCTTAACAGAGTCTTAATTGTTAAGGCGCGCGGGAAAACAGGTTATGAATTGCTTTTCAAAAGAAAACCTCTGATTGATTACTTCAGGTCGTTCGGTATGCGCATGTACTCTTCTAAACAACTATGAGAACATAATGAAGTTCGATGCAGTTGGAGATGAGTGCTTCTTTGTTGGATACTCTTCAAGTCAAAAGGCTTATAGAGTATACAACAAACGCACCAAGATGGTTCTCGAATCTTTCTATGTTGATTGGCAGGAATCCAACTCTACTAACACAGGAGCCGGTCCTGACTGGTTCTTTGACGTGGATGTTGTTTTCAACAATTTCAGTATCATTGAAGAACAAACATCTGACAATCAAGCAGCCGCTCCTTCTCTTCTTGAAGATACTCTTTACTCTTCTGAAGACGATGTTGCACCCTTCACCACCTGATTTTCTCCATTAGTAGCTGATCCAATTGTTCCTCTTCAATCCACAAATGGTGATGCAACTGTTGAAACTACACAATCTCCTGAAAGTACTCCAATTTCAGAAGAAACATCTTCAGCACAACAGTCTGTAAATGATCCATCCAGCTCATCAATCCCTGTAGATCACCTTTCAAATCTGCCTTCCCAAGTTCAAGAAGAGCCGAACATGGGATTTAAATCATCTAAGAATCATCCTGTTGAGAACATCATCGGACCAATCTCTGAGGGTGTTCTCACTAGAAATCAGGCAGATAAGCTCAATATCGCACTCTCAGCATTCTTATCTCAGACAGTACCTTTCAGCATTGAAGATGCAGTCAGAGATGCAAGCTGTGTTGAAGCCATGCAGGACGAACTGTCTCAGTTTAGAAAGCTCAAGGTTTGGGAGCTAGTGGATCTACCTGAAGGGAAGTATCCTATCGGAATAAGATGGATTTTTCGCAACAAAATGGATGAACGTGGTGTGGTGATCAAGAACAAGGCTCGTCTGGTGGTTCAGGGTTTTCGTCAGCAGGAAGGTATTGATTATGAGGAAGTATTCGCTCCAGTTGCTCGACTTGAAGCCATCCGTATCTTCTTGGCATACGCCTCATACAAGAACTTCAAAGTCATTCAAATGGATGTGAAGAGTGCATTCTTGTACGGGAAAATCAAAGAAGAAGTCTACGTCTGTCAACCGCCGGGCTTTGAAGACCCTCATCATCCCAACAAATACTACAAATTGGATAAGGCTCTCTATGGACTTGATCAAGCTCCTCGAGCTTGGTATGAGACCTTATCTTCGTATTTGCTGCAAAATGGATACACCAGAGGGAAGATCGACATGACTCTGTTCACCAAAGAAGTCAACAAACACTCTATTCTTGTTCAAATATATGTTGACGATATTATCTTTGGTTCCACTGATGAAAATTTGTGCAGGGAATTCGAAAGCATTATGAAGTCTCAGTTTGAAATGAGCATGATGGGAGAATTGTCATTTTTCTTAGGCCTGGAAGTTCAGCAGAAAGAAGACGGAATTGTCATCCATCAAGCCAAATACACAAGAGACATCCTGGCAAAATACAACATGTCTGATTGCAAGCCGTCCAACACTCCTTTTGCGGCCCAAACAACACTTGTACCAGATCTTCAAGGCCTTTCAGTGAATCCTCACACATATCGATCAATGATTGGCTCACTGATGTATCTTACAGCCAGCAGACCAGATATTATGTGGGCAGTTGGATGCTGCGCACGCTTTCAGTCAAATCCCAAGCAATCGCATGAAACTGCAGTTAAAAGATAAAATCTGTCTCTGGTGGTTGTCAATTTCTGGGTAACAGGCTGGTGTCTTGGCAGAGCAAGAAACAGACAACAGTGTCCATCTCCACTGCTCAAGCTGAATACACAGCAGCATCCAGTTGTTGTTGTCAAGTGTTATGGATCCAAAATCAGCTTTTGGACTACGGTTTGAATATCATGCACACACCTATTTTCATTGATAATGATGCTTGTCGTGACATCGTGAAGAATCCAATAGATCATTCAAAAACCAAACATATTGAAATTAGGATTCACTCCATTCGCGATGCTCACGACAAAGGATATATACAGGTGTTGCCAATAGATACTGCTGATCAAAAGGCAGATATTTTCACAAAAGCTTTTGACAAAACACGTTTTCATCAGTTGGTAACATGGCTGGAGATGATAAATTTTGAATGATTTAAAAAAAAAAAAAAAAAAAACCCTGTCTTGTGCATAATATATAGAAAAATCTTCTTTTTGATTCAAACAAGATTTTTGGGGGAGAAAGTTAAACCAGTCCATCCCTACTGCAAAATTTCAAAAAAAAAATAATTCAAGCAATGATAGAAACTAATCATATTTCTTCAGCATGTGAATAGGACCCAGAAGACGTTGTGGCCTCAAGTAACGATGTGTTGGTAGATTCAGACTGGAATCAAGTAAATTGCTAATAGGTGATTAACAGTAAAAGATCTACACGAAAAGCTGGATTCCCACTGTGCTATAAGTCTGCACAAGCTTAGTCCGGTCATACACAGGTTGAGAAATCAAAAGACACAGAAAATTTTGTGCATAGGTAAATCAAAAGACACCTAAGAGTGCAAGCTACCAATGCGGGGCTAGGAAAATTAATCAAATGAGCAACAAAAGACACACAATGTTAGTGATGTGCAAACATATTTAGATAGCTCACCAAATGATCAGATGATCATCTTCTCTGCTTATGGTAACATAGACCTGAAGCTATCATCATCTGATTAAGATAATGATCATCTTCTTTGCTTATGGTAACATAGACCTGAAGCTCTCATCATTATATTTCGATAAACCTTGAGGATCGGTAGGCTCATACTTAGCACAAGTGGGGTCCATAAAATTTTCGTCATTATTACCAAAAACATGATAAACATCATCACCAAACACATGTTGAAAGAGAAAAGGCATGGATTTAAGTGGACAAGCATACCAACAATTTTTCTTAAGCTGCAGCTATCCAACGGGAAGTTGAAATGTGACCTGGCAGGTATGGTTAGTATGATCTTGAATGCAGACGGTGAGATTTGGTGATTCCCCACTTATTAAACTGAAATTGGGCCTCTGAGCACTTATTGGGCTGAAAATCTGAACTCCTGCGTACTTGATGGGTCGTGCGCACTTAATTCAAGTGCGCGGGCCCATATGCCATTTGTATATATACTTGTGTAAATATTTTTTTTACAACATCACTGTTTAACTAACCCTAATCTTTACCCTAAAAACTAATCATCTTCATCATTATCATCGTTCATCATCGTATTAACCCTCATAAACCTCTAATCAACATTAATCCACTCATTCTTCTCCATTTTAGTCGTTTCTCTTCATACTTAAGGTAGATTATATCCGATTGTTTCTGTTTCTTGTGATTACAGGGTTTATTTGTTTGATTAAATGAGATCAGTGTGGGATTTGGAGGTTTTGAATATTAAGGTGTTGTTTTGAAGATTGCGTACCTTCTGTTGAACTTTGCGCACTTGTCTCTTAGAGACTGCGTACTTGTTTCAAACATGTCCAAAACATCAGAAATCCTAGAATCTTGCGCACTTGTGCTGCGCATTTAAATCTTAAACGAAAGTTTAAGTATCTGCATACCTGGTTAGTACGCAGATTGGTCTGCAAGGCTAGGGGTTACCATGCCCGAGTCTTAATTGACCTGCGCACTTGTGATCTCGTGTATTATTGATCAGGTTCCTGCGTACTAACCTAAGTGCTCAGTCCATTGTGTGAGTACTTGGCTGAGTACTTGACTGAGTACTTAGCTCACAAAGCTTTGACTTGGCATGCGCACTTATCTCACCAATAGGACCTACGTACTTGAACACTGAACAAAATATGACCATTAACTTGACTATTCAAGACACTTGACCGGACTGCGTAATTAGACTTGTTTACCTGTACACTTAAACCTGGATGTTAATGATCATAAACTGAAAAAATCAAATGTATCTTGAACACTGATAAAACAAATCAATCAAACACAATCTTATGACTGTCCAAAACACAACACATGAAAAACTTAAAAAAAATAGTCTAAGTACGTTATCCGTCTAAGTCTAAGGTCAGTCGTTTGGTCGTCCATTCACAATCAAGAGCTCTAACTTGTTTTTCGTGCACATGATCTAAATAGATGGCACTTGATTGGGATCCAAGAGGAATGCATAATCAGCCAATGAATCTTGAGACCGACGACATAAAGTTCAAAGACGTGGTTACCTGGATCAGACGAAGCGAAATCGGATACGCTGTGGAGCATAGTTTACTAGTTTATTGCTCTCACATTGAAGATTTTTGGAGATCTGCTCGAGTAGAAGTCGTTGATCGCGTCAAACGAATCAACGCTACAGTCAGAAACAAGGCTGTAATCATCACTAAAGATACTGTTAGAAGCGTGCTGAGACTTCAAGACCAGCCAGGAACAGTCAGATTTCTATCTAAAGCCGATGTTCACCGTGAGTTCAAGAATTTCGGATACAAAGGAGAGTTCGACAAGAGAGGGGACATCAAAAAGAGCCAGCTGACCAGAGACTGGAGACTCATCAGTTACGTGTTTATCATGTCTCTGTGTCACAGGAAAGGAGGTTACAATGCTCTTAGCACAGAATGGTCGACTGCTATGATAAAGATCTTCAAGAATGAACCGTTTAATCTGTCGGGTATAATCTTTGATTATCTGGTGAAGAATGCTGAGACTGACTCCAGCAAATGGGCTATGTACCCCAGATTTGTGCAAATGATGATTAATGCACAGCACGAGAATCTGCCTCTTGGTGACCAGTACAACTTCACCAAAGGTGCACGATTCTTCACTGAGTGCAATACTGCTGATTGGGAGCCTATGCTAGAGAACATGTATGCAGCGCAGCGCTATCCTATGGTAAAGGAACTCTACAACAAGATTCAGAAAAGGAAGCAGGATGTAACAGAAGCTCGTCAGCAATCCACCACTGCACCTGCACCATCTGACCCTGCTCCCTCTTCAGCCCAACCAACTGCTGAAGAGATTGCTCAAGAAAAGGCAATGGGCAAAAGGGTGGCAACTGAAGCAGCTCCATCAAAGGCCACCAAAAGGAAAAGGCCAACTGGTCTGTTACAAGAGGGTAGAGAATCACAGACACAGGAACAACTTGAGATTGCTGAGGCCCTACGACAAGTTGCTGAGTACAAAAGGGCTGAAAGAAAGAAACGGAGGGAACAGTTACCAGAGTCTGAGATTCCTCGTGTGATGACTGAGGATGATCTTGAGGTAGAGGTGATTATAGAATCTATGTTCGGGGTAGAAGATCAACGAGGACCATCCACAACTACTGCTCCAGCCCCTAAAGCACCTGCACAAAGGCCAACAGAACCTTCCTCCTCAGCTCTTGCTGCACAACGCCGCAAACCGGTGCATCAGGAACTGTACGAGAAGCTAGTCAAGGAGGTTGGAAAGACTGCTGCTAAGGAGATTTGTACCCTAAAGAGTTCTGTGCACAACAATCAAGAGCTCAAAAGAAAGGTCAAGAAGCTAAAGCACAAGAACAAGAATTTGGAGAAAGTTGTGAAGGATCAACGATATCTGATCAAGTTTCAGACTCAGGTTCAGATGAAGATGTTTAATATGATTCAGGAGCTGCAGAAACAGCAGACCGGCGCTCCTAGCACGACATCTGATGAACTATTTGATTTTGGGAAATTTCTTGAGGAGGAGAAAGAGAAGGAGAGAATAGCTGAAGAAAGTGATGTGGATGAAATCAGCGAGGATGAGATGCCTGAGAAGTTTGTAGAGATGGGTATGGAAGAGGAAACGGTGTACGAGACGTCGGATGGTCATAAGTTGGACCCAGAAAGATCAACATGGTTCTTCGGAAGACCTATCACTATTCCAGCTCTACATCAAAACATCCATCATACAAGAGAAGCTCATCAAGAGAGGATCATCTCATGGAAGTACGACGAGGTGAAAAGGTTGTTCGCGATAAAGAGACGAGGGGGAGTTATCCAGAATTTCAGAGGTCGAACTGAATTGAAGTCTCTCCTTCGTTGGGACATCAGGGAACTTCGTAGAGCCCCCTTCATCAACCACACCAATGACACCACCGGTTCCATGCTTGCTTGGTTTATTGAGAAGGAGTGTGAAAATGATTTTCAGATCTTCAAGCCACAAAATCCGAGGAGACGGATCTCGAAGAAGCGAATCGATCCTGCCACAGGACAAGGAATGATTACTTATGTGATTGACCCCCCCCCCCAGGTCGTCACACGAGTTCCTATACGTCCTGAGCTTCCAGTCATGTTAAGAGATTTCAAGAAGTGGTTTTATGATAGTAAGACTGGTGAAGCCGTCATCAAGTTGAAGGATGATTCAGAGGCAATGAGGATTCTTGATCCGATAGATGTATTTGCCTTTAATCTATCGGACTTGAATATGCTGTTCGCCAATCAGATCAATGTAGGTGCTGGAAATGTCTTATTTGAGAAGTTGTCCTATTCAGGAGAGCAGTGGATCGGGCGATGAAGCTGAAACAGGAGTTACTTGACATAGTAGACAGGATCAACGCAGCGGACACGACAAAAGAACAAAAGGAGAAAGCTGCCCAAGCTGCTGCTGCAGAAGTAACACAAACTGAAGCCGAAACCACTTCAGAGGTGCAGATACAAGAACCTGCAGCTGAGTCTACTCAAGTTCCACCTGTGGTTGAAGAAGATCTTGCCTCCATCTTCATTCAAGACCCCCCGGGTCAGGCAGAGGGGGAGCCAAGCGATGTAGAGATTGATTGAAATAGAAAAACTGGTAGTTGTGGTCTAGGGGGAGTATTGTTGGGTTATATTGAGACCACAGTTACCAGAACAAAGACTTTTTGATAGCTTATTATGTAGTTTGTAAGTTAAAGGGCTGTTTATGTAATTATGACATGGTTTATGTAAAAACCCTAGGCTGCGCACTTATTACACGGGCCCTGCGCACTTAAGCTAAGTGTGCAGGCCCATCAGACCTCCTATATATAGAAAGCTTGTGTGCAGCTCTAGGGTTAGGGTTTTGGATTATCTTTGTAGCACATTTTGAATAGGTACGTACTTGTTGTTATTCCATGGTTCTTCAGTAACAAATCAGCAATGGAATCATCTTATTATTCAACTTGTGTGTTGGTTTTTATCATATTCATCTAGTTTCTTTGATTGTAGAAGATTAATCACTTAAAACACCTAATCCATAGGTGTTTCTAAGTGATAACAATCTCTTGCACTTAACAAAATCTAGTATTTGGGACTTACAAACAAACATGGAACATTGTAAGGTTGGTTGTTATAGACGTTGAAAGGAACAATTTCATACTTTGGGTATGTTTGGCAAAATAGCTGGTGGCTGCTGGCTGGAAGCTGGAAGCTTTTTAAATATATTTTGGTGTTTGGCATTGTAGCTGGAGCTTTTAATAAAATGTATAAAATGAGCAAAATTGGCATAATTTAAAGCTTGTAAAGAAGGTTTTTATTTTATTTTTAAAATAGAATGGGTATTTATGTTATTTACAAATTAAAAGCTTGTAGCTAGTAGAGTTTTTTTCTTAAACGCTAGTACTAGTAGCTTTTCACTATAGAGCTTTTTCTCCTAACCTAAAAGCTTCCAACTCCTTCAACCAAACATACATTTTTATTGAGTAGGAGCTTTTTTTTAAAAAAAAAAAAAGCTTGAAGCTTGAAACTCTTAAAAGCTTTTAAAAGCTACTTGGTGAGCATACCCTTTGTTGGAAACGTGTTTAAGGCTCTGTTGTCAAAGCCCGCTCAGGCGTGCGCCTAGGCCCACTTTTCAGGCTCAACGTAGCTTTCTCGCTTCGCTTCAAAAGCCTTACTTTTAGGCCCTTTTGCGCATTTTTCAGGCTAACTTCCGATGAAAGTTCAGCAAAATAATTGTCTAAACATGTCTGATACAATTATACCAGCCCTGAACAATCTATAATCAACCTAAAACAACCTAAACTAACGCCAATGAATCTCAATACATGTTTAAAACTCCTGAAAATGTAATTTTATACGGTGTGCCTCGCTTAAAAAAGCTCTTGCTTTTTAAGCGCCTTGCGCTAAGGCCCAAGGCTCACCCTTGGCGCCTTAAGTGCGCCTTGTGCCTTTAACAACTATGGTTTAAGGTCAAATTAGAGTTTTTATTTTAGGTAAAAGTTTTAACAACAAAATCAGTTTTGATTTCTAAATTTACAACTTTTATACATTTGTGTTATTTAGGGATGAATATATAACAAAAGAGACCATTATATAACCGAAAGATGCCGTGAAAAAAAAAAAATTAAAACGTCTGAATTCCCAACATGTGCAAGTAAGCATGGGCTGTGGACCATTATTGCTTATAGCTAGGGTAATGGCATCAAAGAGAAACAACAAATTAGAAGTCTAGAAACAATGAAAAGAAGAATGAATAACATAACAATTAAAGACCATATCTATAATAATTATGAGCATACCACCTGGATGAGTTTTTTTATAATTAACTCTAAGAGTAAACGGAGTGGGGATGCAAAGGGGGCGGAAAAAGGCATGTTCAAGCCCTTCACAGCGTCCCGGTTGGGCGTGGAGGGGGGGGGGGGCAAGGGTGGGAAGAATTCGATGGGCGTGGGCGAGACAAGCTTTTAAGGTGCGAATTTTGATTGGCCAATTTTTTTTTTTTTTTTTTAACTTTAACTACCATTGAAATGTTAACAAAATAAAATAAAATAAATAAATAACCCCGATTTAGTTCTATAACTTACCTGTTATCTCTATCCAAAATCTCAAAAAATTACACCATTTTCACTCAAAGATAAAAGGCCACCGCAAACAAAAAAAAAATCCCATAAATCGAGAGGTGATGGTTCATCCGCGCGTGGTGCCGGTTCATAGCGTTGTTGGCGGATCAACGTGCAGCTTTGAAGGATAATGTGAGGATTTGAGGCAAAAAGTGTATGGTTGAGACATTTAGATGTTTATGAAACCGCACAATGAAGTGACGATTCATATTGAAAGTCATACCTGAGCTGAAGCCTGAAATAGCCGCGAATAACTTCTCACTTGTACAAGAAAATGACAACCTTAATATAGTTATTTACCAATGGTATGATGAATTGTAAGTTTTTTTTATCAGGATTTATCTGTTATTGCTTCAATCCTAAGAATAAGATGTGAAAGAGTATAATAAAATAATCACACGTACAAGTGGATTTTAAAATGGGAAAATCATCAAAATTGCCCGTTGACCAAGTGATTTACCAAAATGGCTCCCTTCCGTCTCTTTGGAGAGACGGGTCGTGGCTCCCAACATGACTGAACCGTCTCCGAAGACGCTTTGGTTTCCGACCAATAGAAATGCAACACGTGGCCGACCCTTGATCCCGAGGACTGTATGGCGTCTCGGGAGAGGTGTCAGAGTTGCCAAGATGGCTCCCATGGGCCCTAGAGACGTCTAACTGACTGTCAGGCTCAAGCCGTATTCGGCTAGGCTTGAGCCGTCTCGGGAACCATAGCCGACCAACCGAAGATGTCTCCGGAGACGTCTCAGACCTGCAAAAGACGTCTCCGGTGGAGACGATTCACATTTCCCTAGTCGTCTCCCGAGACGGCTTGAGGTCTCAGCCAATAATATAATGACACGTCTGCCCCACGTCTACCCATGACGTCTCCGGATTCGTCTTGAGTCTCTTCGTCTCCGGTGAGTCCCGAGACGGTCCGACGGTTCGGTTGTCCACCTCACCCCTATATATACCATTCTCCGTCCCAATCTCCGTCCCATTCCACGACCGACTCCTCTACTACCACTAACACTACCACTACCACCGCCGTCTCATTCATACAAGGGAAAATGACACCCCAACGATGGACTGAGGAACAAGAAATTGCACTAGTTTCAGCGTGGCAACATGTCGAAGATATCCCACACCAAATAAACAAGTGGTACCGTATCTTACACGAATACAATCGGCTGGTGGGAGGGTCTGACCGAACCATCGACTCACTTAGCCGTAAATGGAACGACTTGAACACGAAGTGTCAGCTCTTCAACGGGTACCACTATCGAACACTTCAAGTGTTTCCTTCAGACATGCCGGAAGACGTCGCCATCAGATATACCAAAAGAGAGTATCAATCCAAGCAACGCAAAGAATTCAAACACGTGTCGGCTTGGCAAATGATGAGGGACCGTCTTAACGCGTAGCTTATTTAGCTTTTGTAACCCTAATTTAAGCATTTATTTTATGTTTTTATTAATCCAATGAATCTTATGTTTATTTTATGTTTTTGATGGATTTTTGTTCCTTTATATTATGTGCTATGAGTTTCTCTATTTGGCCAAATATTACGAATATTACAACAATCTTGATTTTCAAAACACGACAAATATTACAAAGACTAAGCTATTACACCAACAATAAACAAAGTCGTTGCACACGTCGACCACAGAACGTAGTTAGCGGTAGGGGACGCCGACAAGTTCCAGCGACGGACGTAGGGTTGATTGGATATTACTTCCCAAATTTACTTGCTTTGAACCTTGTTTGAATGGTGTATGTGCTCTACATAGACAAAGAACCGAACTGGCCAATAATGTAGACCACCACATCATCGAGGCATCCTACACGGGTTATCCCACGCGCAGATGCAACAACGATCCAAGTAGTTGTACGCAGATGTAACAACGATCCAAGTATAATCAGACAATATTTTCGTAAGCCGGTAGGCTTCGGTTGGAAAAGTGGAGGATTTAAAAAACGTCATTGATTGGAAAGCTGAAAGGTTTTATTAGGTTTAGTATAGATGATAGAGAGGGGGTAAAAATTTCGTGAAGTGAAGTGGGGTATTTATATACATTCGTGACGGTTCCCGACTCAAAGTCGTCTCACGGTTCCCGAGACGGCTCAAAGTCGTCTCACGGTTCCTGAGACGACTCTTGACTTTGACGTTTCCCGAGACGGCTTTGGAAACCGTTGTTTTATTTAATTTAACCTTCTTATCGTACATTTTTTTAATATAAATAGAACACACCGTATTTAAAGCTCACACAAACTGTAAAAACAAAAACAAACACCCACCCAGCCAAAATATGAACCCATGGACCGAAGAGGAAGGGATGGCCCTTGTGGTTTGCCACAAGGATGCCTCGAATGACCCGGAAATTCAACTCCCCCCCCCCTCCGGGACGATGGGTCGGCCTTCCCCCGGAGGGGTTCTAGGCTCGAGTGTTTAGCGACTTCGTTGAACACGTTGGTACCAACACCACCAAGAACGTCCATGACGTCCAGTTCAAGTGGGGTGACCTTAACATCAAATGTGAGAGGTGGACCACCCTATACAAGTAACAAGTGAGGGAAGATCTAGAGCTTGATGAAGAGTTGGATATCGAATTCACTCAGTATGAGTATGGGGTTCGATACGGCAAGGATTTCGACCATGTCGAGGCATGGCGATTGTTGCGCCACCAACTTTAAGTTTTTTTTCTTTGTTATGTATTTTTTTATGTTTAATATTATTATGTTTAATATTTATCTTTTAATTTTATGTTTCAATGAAATGTTTTTATTTATGTTTTATATTTACTTTTAGAGTTGAAAACAAAAAAATAATTAAAAAAAATTATAAAATATACGGTAAAAATAAAACTAAAGTCAAAATTCGTCTCGTGAACCGTGTGACAGACAGCTTGAGAGTGGAGACGGTTCAGAAAGCCTTGGAGACGGCTCAAGCCGAGCCGAAGACGACTTGAGCCCGACAGTCATTGAGACGTCTCAAGGGCCCACGGGAGCCGTCTTGGCGGCTCTGACACGTCTCCTGAGAGGCCACACAGTCATCGGCCACGTGTTGCTTTTCTATTGGTCGTAGACTAAAGGGTCTCCGGAGATGGTTCAGTCGTGATGGGAGCCGTGATCCGTCTCTCCAAAAAGACGGGAGGGGGCTATTTTGGTAAATCACTCGATCAACAGACCATTTTGGTGATTTTCCCTTTTAAAATGTATATTATTTCAAGTGCAATAGCCAACTCAAGTATTAAAAGTAGAGTCACATAAATATAGTTGTGTGTGACAGAGAGATTGGAAAACTTATAATAAGATGTTGAAAGGTTAATTAACGGTTGAGTTGTGTATAAACCTTATTTGGTGTGCAACTATCACCTCTTACAAATTTTTAGTCGATACAATAAACAAAAATATAATTCTTGATTTCTATTAGGTGACACAGTTACAATAGATTAAACCATAATTTCAACATTTCATCCTAAAAGTGTCTCTAAAACGCAGAGACGCCGACTAGGTCTAAAACCAAACTAGACCTTGTCACCTTGCACGCGTGAAGGAAACTATGAAGTGAAGTTCGGTCAACTCAAGCGGACTTCAACCTAACCAATCGGTGGAAACCCATGCACACAAACACTATTTAATTAATTTATAATATATATTTTTTTTTACATAAAAGTGTATTTTGAGTTGGAGGTTTGCATTGAGTTGACAGAAAAAATAAATGTTTTTAGGTAGAGATTTAAAATGACATGAGATGATAATGAGTCTGAAACCAAACTTAAATTAGCATCGGCGATGCTCCAAAATATAAAACAAACAATTTTAGGGGCTGTCGGGCAACTTCTAAATGAGTAAGTGTTGAATGAGTAAAAATGTCTGAACTTTTAAACGCTGAACTAGTAAAAAATCTAAACTATTCAAACTCTGTATAATAATTTATCATATTCAGAAGCAAATGTGTGACCGATTCAGACATTTACTTGCGAAACAAACAATCTAAAACAAACTATGCCGGGCTAATTCAAACATCTATCATATATTAAGAGCTCTTTTAATAATTACTAGTAGTAATGCCCGCGCGTTGCAGCGGGTTCGTTACGCGAGGAAAATATAGTCAGTATCTTTTTTTTGGTACCAGAACTTCCTATGAAGCGGCATCTGAAATTCCCGATATTCAAACGTGTTAACGTGTTTTCAAAGATTAAAAGACCGAAAAGATTGATCTAATGTTTTGTTATTTACCTCTATGTGTTAAATTTCTTTCAATGACATATCAGCAAAATAGGCATATAAAGCTCTTATAACAGCCTGCAATGCACAAATTCATTAAACCCATGTTTGCATTGCACAAATCTTTCAATGGATGAGTTGGGTAACAGGTAATTTACATACGGTTTGGGCCTCGCCCACCAAAAATAATATTCATTTGATTTAAAAATGTTAATAAAAAACTAATGCCCTAAATATTATTCAAAAGCTATATTGATACATACACATGTATTAAAATACACTTTACAAACACGTTTAACCCGTTTTATTTTTAGTTTTTTTTACCCATTTGTGGAGGTAAAATTTTGTGGTTGCCTTGTCTTACTTGGTGAGATACGATACAACAAGCGCGCGTTGTCGTTCTAACTCAATAATAACCTGCTCCAACCTGTTATATGCACAACTGCAAACTTTTGACGTTGCTTAAAATACCAAAACTTTAATTATTTACTTTCTATATTTTCAACAGAGATTTTTCCTTGTATTTGAATTCAATACCTTTGTATCACATCGAGATACGACTCTCCACGAGGATATCGATACCTGAGTTTGTCTTTCTTCCTTGACCTTTAAAAAAAAGACCATTGAATGGAAAGGTATAAAATTACAAAAAAAAAAAAATCGAATATTTCATATTTAACATACTCGTATTCTTCAGGCATGTTCTTCTTTAGTTCTTCATACGTCTTACCGTCACATACACCAGCATTTATCTCATCAAATGCACGCCATTGTATCTATAACGTAAAGAAAGTACACAAATTTTACAAATGATAAATGATCAAAGAAGCAATTTATGTGACATGTAAAACTAACCTTGGGGAATCCATCAATTTGATTTGCAGTCAAAATTGTTCGTTGTAATGTGCTTGTCCAAATCTAGGTGCATAAATAAAAAAAAAAAAACAATATAAATCATTGCAAACTTTGTACAACAAACAAAGAAAATGCAAATAGTAAAATAAGTAATAGTTCTTACAAAAGCATTTTTTTTAGGCAAGATAGTTCATGTGGCCTTCAATTGAATGTTATAAGAGGAGGACTTGAATTTCACAATTATCTCATTCAATTTGACCCTTAAGGTTACGGAACTTGAAGGGACAAGAGGTTAATGATCTATATTGATGAAGGAAGAAGGCAAAGGATTGAAGGGTATGGATGGAAGAAGGAGGGTAGTATTGTAAAAGTCTTTTGATATTGTAAAGGAGGAGGTGGATAAAATGTCTATATTACCCTCTTAAGTGTCTTAATTGTCCCAATTATGCCCATAATACCCTTAAATTTCTTGCTTAAATATGTTGTACATTTTGCTTGTTAAGTTGTACGGAAATGCAAATTACCTTGTTGTACATAACTCCTCCTTTATAATGTATATTATCCTTTATATTAATAAATGAGTCTCCATGAATAGTGTTTGGTTTTTTTTTTTTATATATTATAGATATATACATTTTCATCCCTAATGAGAAGCCAAACCATATCCTAAAAATGTAGGAGATAAAAACCAAACGAAGAGTCGGGTCAAAATTCAAAAAAGGACTAATCCCACAACCAGTAAATTTGAGGCAAGAGCCGCTACAAATTGCAACGCGTTAACACCAAAAAAACGTCAACATTACCATATCCCACCAGCTGTACTTTTGTGTTCCCCAATATCTTATTGGCTCTTCCCCACAAGATAACCTTACTCAATCTAAACCGCCTCCTGCTTCCTCCTATCGTACGCCTCCTGCCCCTTCCCTGCTAATCGTACACCCCCACTCTTAACTCCTTTCTATTCTAAAACCCCATCATCACCTGCAACCCTAGCTTTCTTTATGTACTTGTTCACTTACATATACAGATTGGAATCTTTGTTGTACAAGGTTTGGTATATTTGATGGCTCTTTACCTGAGTTAGAATCATTAAGTGGGTCAAAGATTTGAATCTTTGCTTGTATTGTTTTGGGTACAGATCTAGGGTTTCTCAAGATTAGGGTTTTCATGCAAATATGTTCCTTTTGTTTTCTTTAGATCTATAAATCTTGAAAACAAATTGTGTAAACTATAAATCTTGAAACAAATTATAAAGAGTAGTATATTATTTTTTAAAGTTATTGAACAAACCATGTCTAACCGGTGGTGGACTGGAAATATAGGGATGAATCCAATGACGTCATCTGGTCAGCCGTCATCGCTTCATTTACGACACACGGCTGATGAGGGTAGCTCAAACCCTAACCCTAATGATACAAACGATGAAAACAATGAAGAGTTTGGTGACCAAGACCACCACATCGTTGGTGGAGGTTCGTTGGAGGTTTCAGAACCAACCTCCTCGGGTGGAACCCGGCGGCCACGTGGGCGGCCGCCGGGTTCCAAAAACAAACCCAAACCCCCTGTTATTATTACTAAAGAAAGCCCTAATGCTCTCCGTAGCCATGTGTTGGAGATTAGCGGCGGTAGTGATGTTTCCGAGTGTATCGCTACCTTTGCTCAACGACGCCACCGAGGGGTTTCGGTGTTGAGTGGAAACGGAGTTGTTACGAATGTAACGCTCCGTCAGCCAGCGGCACCCGGTGGCGTGTTGAGTTTACAAGGGCGGTTTGAAATATTGTCGCTTTCGGGCGCGTTTCTGCCCGCCCCATCACCACCTGGGGCCACTGGGCTAACGGTGTATTTAGCGGGCGGTCAAGGGCAGGTGGTGGGTGGGACGGTGGTCGGGCAGCTTACCGCGGCTGGTCCAGTAATGGTCGTAGCCGCAACGTTTAGTAACGCTACTTACGAGCGACTGCCGTTGGAGGATGATGTTGAAGGGGGTGAAATGCAAGTAGAGGAAACTTTAGGGGTGAATGCTGCGAATAGTTTGAAACCTGGCGGGGTTGGTGTTCAGACAGATAATGTTGCGGCTTCTGCGATGCCGATTTACAATCAAGCCCCTAAGGTATTGCCGAATGGACAAATGCATCCGGATATGTTTTGGGCTACTCCCCCTCGATCTTCTCCGCCTAATTTTTAGGAGTTTCTGTTTTCGTTCTTTTGTAGAAACTGAATGGTAGTTTGATTAGGATTATTTGCTTTGTTGTTGTTTTGTTGTAATTTTTTTTTGTGTTTTGGGGTTTAGTCTAATTGTTTTATGCTAGTTTTATTTAATTAGTATATTCAGAACATACACAAAACCCTATTAGTCTGTGTATGCTTGTTTTGTTTGTAAAATAATTCTTAACCAGTGGAATCTGCAATCAACTGTTTTTTATTTTGTTTTTTTGAGTGAATTTGCCATCAAAGTTGTGGATTCTTTTAAAATAGGATTCAAAATAAATAAAATTTAAAGACAATGAATAAATCTATAAAACATTTTGGAAAAAAGGAAACAAAACACTTGAAATCTAGTCTGGTTGATTAAGATGAGAAGTTCATGCAAAGAAAAATGCTGAAATCCGGCCTGCTTTATTGGTCTAACTGGTAGTCGGCGTCTTTAGATGAAGACGATTGAAACTAAAACAAGGGAAAATCACGGAAATACCCATTGACCGACCGTTTTTACTAAAATACTCTCCTCAACCGTCTTTGGAGAGCCGGTTTCTGGATCTCGAGACGTCTCCGTGAGACTTTAGGGATGGATCACTAACTGATCGCCACATGTAAAAAAAAATAATAAAAACCTTACACAGGTGCAATGGACATCAAAGAGACGTCTCCGGGAAGAATTTGACACGTGACAGTCAGCTAGTGGTCCATCACGACATCACCAAAGCCTCACGAAGATGTCTTGGGATATGGGAACCGGCACTTCAAAGACGGTTGAGGTGGGCATTTTGGTGATTTGTGTTGGTCAATGGGCAATTTGGTGATTGTCGCTTAAAACAACATACTGTTTTTTTAACGGCTAATTTCCGCCCTCATTTTTTACACCCTTTTATTACATCGCCTTTTAAATACACATTTTTTTTTGCCTCTTATGAGACTTAAACTTCCAACCCCATTTGAAACCCCAACACATTTACCATCACACTAAAGAGGTAGGACAACATACCGGTTATGTGTCGGGTTTGACTCTGGCGATCCCTTTCCGGGTATATATACAAGTCTTATGCGCTGAACTTATGTGGCATCAAAACCTAATAGTTTCCCAATAATCCTGAAATAGAAAACTAAACAAATGTAAATCTCTTCAATTAGAAAAAAAATATTGATTTTGTAGGATCGACACGGATGATCCGGATATCACGGGTTTGACACGAAACGAGTACGGAATCCACGGTTCACAGTTTAAGCAACAAGAAACATCAAACGCACACAAAGACGAGTTGTTCGGATCTGGTTTTCAATGATAAAGATTATATTAAACAGAGCTCGAGTGTTACAAATACAATCCGATCATCTAAACACCAGGGTTTTTTTCTAGAATGAACAAATGAACAACTATGTGATTAGCACAAAGATTGAACCTATTTATAGGCCCAGCTAGTCGGCCCAGGCCCACGGGGTGACTAGCTCTTCTTCACACGAGTAGCCAGGGCGACTAGCAAGGCTAGTCGTGTAGATCTTCCTACTCGTGTGTATATATATTACGAAACTGCCCTTAACCATATTTACGAGCTGTAAACCACTCAATTAATGTAGCCAACGACCCATAAGGACCGATCCCTAGCTGAGGACATACAAATAATGCACTTACATTCTCTCCCTTGGACCTAGTGATTTACAGACTTAACCTATCACCTAGCTGGGGACACACGCGAAGTGTATTAACAGACTCCCTTTTGGACCTAGTAGGTGATATATGGTCATCGAGTCTTCATGTCTAGCATTCTTAAACATAGGGTAACACCGCAGTGTTTGAACCTTCGAAGACTTGAATATATTTTCCGATTTGAGCTTTAGTCGTGACTTCATAAGATCTTATCTTGGTCTTTGATTAGCTTGGATAACTTGGGAGGAAACAAGAAATCTCCGCTATTATGATTGACGATTATGTGACTTGGATGAAGATCAACATCATCTTCCCTTTCCTTTCTTGATTATTATCTTCTTCGGCTTCGATTGCTGGAGGTGTACCACGATCTGGTTTCTCTGAAGATAAAATATTGGGTTCTTGCTGTTTTGGATGATTTTGTTGTTCAGGTTCGGGTCTTGTTCAGCTTCAAGCCTTGTCGTTTGAATCATTATATGCACACTCGTTGTGTTTGATCCTGCAGAAAAAATTAATAAAAACTACACACAAACTACAACTTGTATTAGATACGACAAATAATCCGGACTCAATCAAATTCTTGAAGTTTATCATTTGATGAACTTTCAAGATTTGCCCATTTTGATCACCGTTTGGAGAGATGAATCATTCTCCCCCCTGAACATTTGGAG
Organism: Ambrosia x helenae; assembly: GCA_030844895.1. Taxonomy (NCBI): domain Eukaryota; kingdom Viridiplantae; phylum Streptophyta; class Magnoliopsida; order Asterales; family Asteraceae; genus Ambrosia; species Ambrosia x helenae. The sequence goes on from CM061231.1 coordinate 34,681,618, forward strand.
CATTTCAAATTTCACCCTGAACTCTCACAATTGATAATTTGTGACCCTGAAAGTGATATTTGACCCTTGAATTTTGTAAAATTTGGATTTTATTTGTGTTTCGGCTTTGGATCCGAGATTCCAATTGAAGAATACTTGTATTCCAATATCGGTCAATAAAAAATAAAGACAAAAGAAAAAACTTTTTAGATTTTCTAAGACTATTAGGAGTGGGGCGGGGAAAGGGGGGGACACCGCCGCCACTGGGCGTGGAGAGGGGGGAGCCCTTGGCGTGGAAGAGGTCACCGGCGTGGGGCATTTTTGACAAAATTTGATTGGTCCAATTTTTTTTATTTTTTATTATTAACCTAACTCACAAAATAATAATAATAATTTATTCCTTTCATCCCCCCCCCCCCCTTCCCCCCTTCCACTCCCCACAATTTTCTCCCCCTCTACGTGGGACCCAAAAGTGCCACATGGCGCTTCATCCCCCTCTTTCCCCTCCACCACTCCGGGTAGTCTAATAAATTGCAGAAATCAAAGAACTGGAAATTTTAAACTATTCACATGCATATTTTTGTGAGTTTCATCAGTTAGGGAATCACATCAGTGCACGGACTAAACTGGAATCCTTGTTTTTCTCAGTTTATAGCTCTTTGACCAATAAGCATCCTACAACAACTGCCAATATTGTTGTCCACCTAAACTCAAATCTAGTTTTATCACTAGGAACATTAGATACGTTAAGGTAATGACTAATACAGATTTAAATGTTGTTACCCGCACACGCGACACATTCTCGTATCAAGGCATGCACAAAGATTCCTCGTAACCGATGAATAAGCTGTTGTCATCCGTATTTACAAGGAATGGACTCAGTGGTGATCAAGTCTGCATGAACGATGAAACAAAGAGACTAGTGAGATCCAGACCAGGGTTCAAGTCAGATATCGTTAAAAGATTTATCTGGACGATGCTTTAGGTATATGATTTGATACCTTAGAGCGAATTTTCAATGAGAATTAGGGTTTTGGCATTTTGAATCTTTTTGCTCTTAAAAGATTCCCAGACGTCTCCTGATCAGAATTTATTCTATTTTTTGTTTTTGTTTTTTTCTCTTGCCTAGACATGACATAGAGGTGCCCCAGTTGTATGCTGCGAACCCAACGTATGACAAGTGTGCCACTCCTTTATTCTGAGAGACGTCTAGTTCACCCAGGATGTACTAACCTTTTAAAGACCATGAAACCTCGGATTTTGGCATTCTATCATACGAGATTTCAGTACTAAGACCATATGCTAACGCGACGTTGATCCACACAAGTTTATGCTGATTTAGTTTATATCACCGTGCCGGACATGGAAATGATTTTGAGCCTACTGACACATCATTGTAGAGGCTGCTTATCGTTTCCAATTCTTTTGTAATTTTAAAGGATTCAAATAGTCCACTGATGAGTACATATAATTTTCCCTTTTTCACCAAATGAAAACTTGATTTTTTCTTTTTCTATTTTTTTTGATTTTTTGATTATTTTTTTATTTTTGAAGTTTTCTGATGTTTTTGTATTTTTTTTTATTTTTCTCCACCTAAAAATATAAAAATTTACAAAAAGACAATATTTTTGGATTTTTCAAGTTTTTGAAGAAAAAATATTTACAAAAATTGATATTCCGATCTGGTTTACTCAGATTTTCCCAAAATGCCATTTACCATTTAAAGATAGTCAAATTTGGTAAAAATTTCGACACATTGGTAGTCAATGTGGACTTTAGTAATCACTAGATCCTAAGTGATTTCTTTGGTTTATCAATTGGAAAAATAGGAGGTGCTAAGCAAATACAAACCGTAGTCACGCATGTATGATGGAGTATCCAAAGAACCTGGAAATAGCATCTTGATGCAGCTACCTGATTCGGCTTCGCAGGTTGCAATGATGAGACACATGATGTCCTCCCATGAAGTGACATCCACCCGTTGACATAATCACTTAGGCCAACGAGATCCAGCTTATCGCCATTGGGGTACCATAGACCTTTGGTCAGTAACCCTTTATTTTATGAAGGAACCATTCTACAACAACCACCTAGTCCACTCTTATTCATTTCTGACACCCGTTTGTAAAGTCGAAACACTGGGTCATGAATTAACATCCCATTGGACATTATTCTTTCTTTCTTTATTTTCTTCTCTCTACTTTCTTTTCTCTTTCTTTGCTAAACTGATCCCTTTCTTTAGAAAAAGTTTCATATCCTCCAAAGATATTCTATTAAATTTACCAAAGCGATATGTCACTTATTTTGTGCTAGGGTACCACACTGCCAACAATCCAAGGACCGTTGATAGTTCCTCCTGGAACACCCTGCACACTCACTCAAAGATTAGTTCAGGAAGGGGACCCAGGCCTTGACCATCTTTGGTCGGCCTAGGTTATCAATCATAGGTAGCTCCATCCATCTACCATGAGGGGTAGGTGTTTTTCTCATCAACAACAGTTGATGTAGATGGTGCTAATGAAGCAGATAAACCCAAAGATGGTGTTTCAGCTGCTTTTGGCTTCCAAATCTGGTCATGCTTAGCTTTTACAGGCCTTTGCTTGACAGATTTAGGTGGTTCCTAAGGCTTCACCTTTGGGTTAGCCGGTGGCTTTGCCCTTTGGTTAGCCTTTGAACCTGCTTTTGGGCCTCCCTTAGGTTTTGCAACCTTAGGTAGAGCCTTTGAGCTTGATGTCTGATCATCTTTAGGCTTTGAAACATCAACAACCTTTTGTAACCTTTTCAAATTTTTTGACGTCACCTAAACATTCTGTTTAACTTGTTTTTGTCAGTATGGGTGCAAACATGCGTTCTATTTAATGAGAATGTTGATATATACGAGGCTTAGAAATAAAATGAAAATAAAGCCTCGAAAATGATTTCAATTGAAAAAAAAAGTCTTTTGTGATGGAATCAGGTGTTTAATTGACCGAGTTCTTATCTGAGGGATGGTGAAAATCGCTTAAAGGGGGTTGACACAAGATTTGTGTTGACGTGGCCATTCTCGGTTTTGTAATTTACATGTTTTTCACGTAAATCCACTTTCAACATCCCCTTGGATTTTACTTTTATTTGAGGCTTAGACCTTTTTTAACCTCTTAACGTGGGTGGCAGCATTTCAAAATCACAGAAAATCTATTCAAAAATCTAAATGAATCCATTAAGGCGATATACAAGCGTTCTATTTAATGGCAATGTTGATATATACAAGGCTTAGAAATAAAATTAAAATAAAGCCTCGAAAATGATTTCAATAGAAAAAAAAAAGTCTTTTGTGACGGAATCATGTGTTTGATTGACCGAGTTCTTATCTGAGGGATGGTGAAAATCGCTCGAAGGGGGTTGACACATGATTTGGATTGACGTGGTCATTCTCGGTTTTCTAATTTACATGTTTTTCACAGAAATCCACTTTCAACCTCCCATTGGATTATACTTTTATTTGAAGCTTAGATCTTTTTAAACCTCTTATTGTGGGTGACGGCATTTCAAAATCACCAAAAATCTATTCACACATCTAAATGAAGCCATTAAGGCGATATACATGCATTCTAATTAATTTGAATGTCGATATATGCGAGTCTTAGAAATAAAATGAGAATAAAGCCTCGAAAATGATTTCAATTGAAAAAAAGTCTTTTGTGATGGAATCAGGTGTTTGATTAACCGAGATCTTATCTAAGCTTGGTCGAGCTCGAGCTGGGCTCGGCTCGTTTGCACTCATACTGACAAACACATTCCAAGCATCATCAAGTTGTTGTTACATCATTCTAGGATAAACACTAACAAGTTTCAATCATCCAATCATTATATCTCATCCTAAATCCTTCTAACATTCTCAAACGGGTCAAAACTCATAATAATCATACAACACACAAAAACCTTAGATAATTATCCTAACAATTTCCCTAAATCATTAACATATCAAATACATAAGAATCCCCATGTTTTAGATCATCAAAAACCATTTCAAGTTTGTATTTTATCAAAAACTCATGTAAATGTTAAGATATAGGTTAGGATATGTTTTTCAAAGGTTTTCAAAGATAGGAATTTATTAAATCCAGGTCTGGACCTTTATAGTTCAACATAACAACTTAATAAGAGCTTAGGATGAATATCACACTTTATATCTTGCTTGGAAATGATGTTTTAAGATTGGAAATGGTAGATTTAGAGCAAAAAACAGGTTTCAGAGGTTAAGGATGGTGTAAGAGCACTTTGTGGTGAGCTAGGGCAGTACAAATGATGTTTTACAAGTCAAGGGTGGTATTTATAGGTGTTTCTAGTCGTGCCAGACATTCTGGGCGACTATGGTGCTGCAGGAGGCGAGTGTGGTTCATAATCGTCCCCCTTTTTAGGCGAATATGCTTTCATAGTCGCCCCATGCAACATTGATTGGTTTTTGGCTCGTTATTTGCTAATTTAACACATTAAGTCACGTATCCACATATCAACAAGTTACATAATGATTGTGAAACACTTATTCCTCAATAAATAACACGTTTACGTTAATTCACCTACTTTCGGGACTCGAGACTCGCGTGTGTGCCTTTTTACCCAGTGATCCTCCAAATTACCAATCCTTGGACATACGTGCATCAAACCAACTCCCAATGATTTCGCGAATCATCAAACCGACTCCCGATGATTCCCCGAATCATCAAATTGACTTCCGGTGATCCCCCGAATCACCGAATTGACTAAACTAAACTAGTTAAGTATGTTTTATGAATGTTTTGCTAAGGTAGACTTATAATGTTTGATAAAAGTTATTAACCTGAGTTTGCTGGGTGTCACACCTTTTTATCTTGGTCTTGTTCTTGTACTTGAAGGATTACAATTATAAATTTGAAAATAAAACAAATCAATTCTAATCATATCTATTACATTGGATCCAATATCCGTAATAAAAAAAATAAAACCACAACCAAAACAAAAGCAACCATTGCAATGGTCAAAACCTTGGGTTGGATTCTCCTCACAATCATTAAACAACTAAAAGTTTTGATCTTTTGTCAAAATAAATAATTTTGACAAATAAAACATAGATCAAAATTATAACTTTACAATCTATACGCGCTTAACCGTGGCTTTGATATCACTATTGGGAATCAAGCACTACTAGAAAAAAGGCCTATCTTGATACACATTTTATGACACGCCTGATGAACCGGTCGTCACGGGTCATGCAAAACCTAAATAACCTAAGTAGCTAGGGTAAGTAGGGTATCGAATCCAAGGAGCATGTGGTTAGCGTCGCACTAGTTGTTTGTCAAAGTCACTTCTGAAGATATAGTTTTGTTATGAAGCTTTCTAGTTTATATTTTTCTTGATTTTATAGGAATGGTTGAATGATAACAATAATATTTAACTAAGAACAGTAATGAGGATAACAATCACTCCCGGATTCGGACATGTAAGTAACTAGGATTTCTAAGGTTAGTATGATAGGTTTTCATTGCAAGAAACGCTAGGACAGAGAATCAAGACTTAGGCATCAACAAATGACAACGAGGCCCTAAGTATGCTTCTTTATCTAGTTCACCAAATCCTATATGTCAAGTTAAGGCATAAATGACAGAATTCATCTCTATGGTTTACGCATACGGGAACACACACAAGATCCAACCCAACATCAAAATTTAATTGACGGAATTCATTCCTATGGCTCAAGCACAACATAAACATCCACAAAGTTCAACCCAATATCACGACAATTAATCACGACAATTATTTCTTACAATAAGCGTCACGAACACAATCATAATAAAAACATACAAATCCAGAAACTTACAAACCTTCACCCGGAAGTGAAGGGAAACTTAACCAATTATAGTTTTGGATAGATAAGCTTCAATCCGTTCACGAACATATCACTTGGTGTGAACCACGCCCCTCTTTCAAAAAATATTAGTGTTCGTCCCCTAGAAGCCTCAAGGCTACTGGCTAGTGCCTCCGAACTTCTTTTTGTCTCTCCCAATATGCGCCGCACCCTCTAGAGATATATGCAATCCTTCTTTTCTTGATAAAAAAATATGTGCCGCCTAAGGAATAATTAAATTCCTTCCTTTCAATATATTACTTTCTGTCCAAGGAAAATCCCTTCCAAAAATATTCACCAACTTTTCGATATGGCCTAAGGCCTTTTTGTCATGTTTCTTTAGTATTATTATTATTACCATAGTATTATAAGTGTTTTTATAACCTCGTGTTTTCGACTCGGGTGTTCGAGTTTTGAATATAACTTGTACTTCCGCTCTATGCGATCACCTACCAAAAATATAAAATAAATAAATGTAAGTGCATTATCTGTATGTCCCTAGCTAGTGATAGGTCTCTATAGGTTGTTAGCTAGGTTAATCGAGTGGTTTATGGCTCGTAATCGTATAGTAGCCTGGTCCAAGGGAGAGTCTGTTAGTACATGATGTCCCTAGGCTAGTATATAGGTTGTTTGGACGCGTTTCGGGGTGTTTGGAGTGTTTATAAGCATTTTTGGGAGTTTTGGGACCTTCAGGCGATTAGGACTTCTTACATGGTGGATAGCCTTGTAATCACATGTTGTACATGGTGGATAGCCTCCTAGTCACATGTTGTACATGGTGGATAGCCTCCTAATCACATGTTGTACATGGTGGATAGCCTCCTAATCACGTGTACTGTTCACGCGATTAGGGACCACTTGTTAGTTGTTATAGGCGATTAGGGCCTAATCGCCTATAGCAACATGTCTTATAGCATCCTAATCGCCTATACTGACCTGTACGAGTACGGGAGGTATAAATAGGCCCAATCATTGCCCTAATATTAAGTTCTTGCCACACACACTCTCCAAACACCCTCCCCAGGTCTGAGATTGCTTGGTTTGATCATTGTAACACTCGTGCTCTGTTTTAATGATATAAACATTAATCTTTTGACCCGTTTGTGTGTTGTAATTGCTCGTTTATCATTGTTTCAAGTTAGTTTCTGTTATTAAAGCATATTCAAGGGATTCCGCACCTTGAATATAACCCTCGTGATTGTCGGGTGACACGTTCGTCGATCCTACAAGTGGTATCAGAGCCGAGGCTCTTATCACGAGCGTTTTAATAACAAAAACGAGTGAAAACAGGTAGGTTTTTGTGTGAAAGTTGTGATTTTTAATCAAAAACCTGTTTTGAACTTTGAAACTTTGAGTTTTTCACAAAAACCCTTATTTTCAAATTCTTAGTGTGTTTTTATGGATGAAAACATGTGTTTTTTATTAGGTTTTGTTCTAAAATTGTTTTGGAAACTTTTCTAATCTTTTGGGGATTAAACACATCGTTTTGGATATGATTTTGAGGCAAAAATGGTAGTTTTTGAGCAAAAGTGAAGTTACAGATCAGTACTAGCGATTGGAAGACTGCTATAGGTGATTAGAAGCTAATTGCCTATAGTTACATGTCTTATAGCATTCCAATCGCCTATATATAGGAGATTAGGAATTCTGTATACACAATTACACTTGTAATCGCCTATATTCTCTGTTCTTATACACGATTAGAAGCTAATTGCCTATAGTTACATGTCTTATAGCATTCTAATTGCCTGAAGACTCCCAATTGCCTATAAACTTGTAATCGCTCAACTGTTCACTAGCAATTACACTCTAATCGCGTGTAATACTAGTGATTACACCTGTAATTGCCTATACAAATCTCTAATCGCCAATAAACACACAATTAGAGTTCCCAATCGCCAATAACCATCTGAAACTGAAAATTTGACTAAGTATCGGACTTTTAACGAACATAAACATATGGCGAACCTGTGGGGACATCTGAATCAACCAAGGCAACAATATAATCAGCAAATGAACAATCAAACAAACGTACCCACGAACCCTTGGCAATTCTCAGCCGAGCGTAACGCGCAACGGATGCAACAAGCGCAAATGCAAGCAAATGTTGCCGGAATCAATCCGTGGGCGCTAGCAGCTCAACAACAGGCAATGAATGCAAATACTTGGGCTCTCGCAGCTGCTGCAAATCAACAGACGAATCATCTGTCATCCGTTCTCTTAAATGACATAGAGACTGGTAGTTCGAATAGGGCCCATCTCGAGAGGAAATCAATGTCAGATGCTAGTCAAAGTCAACCGAATCAAACCAGACAACTTAACAATGTTCATAACAATCAAGAAACGGGTGTGGTTTCGGTTACTCCTGCAATTCACTCTGTCTCAGCAAACACGGATGTTGCGAGTGTACTTACTGTGCATGCTGAGAAAGGCTTTGACCAGAAGACACAATTCATGGGAGGTGATAGTGGGGAAATTGCGTGTTTTGCTCAACGAGTAGAGACTGTGAAATCGGGAGAAGTGTTAGCGAGTGCTCAAATCTCATAAGAGAGTACAGATGCAGATAGTGAATCATCATCCAGTGAACAAGATCCTGAACGAAGTTCTGAAGAAATCAACAGAACTGATGCAAATTGTTCAACTTCTGAAAGGAGTGATCAGAAGAGGAAAATGCTGATGATGAAAATCCAGAAGCTGGAGTTCAAATCAAGCACGGAATTGACCCTATTGCTCAAGGATCTTCCAGGTTTGTCTGTTCTAACTGTGCCGAACTCCAAAGTACGATTGAAAGGCTGTTTCAAAACCAACAGACCCTTACTTGCGACCTTGCTAATTGCATAACCATCAATGAAGTTTTGAGAGAAAATGAAATGGAGTTTAAAAACTTAAATGAAATTTTAATGAAAGAAAATCCTGAGCTTTCTAAAACTCTTAAGGATATAAAGAAAGAATTAGCGCAAACAAAATCTGATTATGAAATAGCCCAACATAAGCTAAATGGTTTTCAGGTTGCAAAGTTTGTGCTAAGTAGAAATGATATAGATCTTAAAAACCAGTCTCGGCAAAAAGAAAATCAAGGACTTGGTTACAATAAACGTTCTGTAAATAAACGGAAAGTGAAATTGAAACCAAAGGCCTTACCGGAGGCAGACCTTGAGGATTCTAATACAGAATCCTAGGAAACTGAGAAGGGTCAATCAGGTTCACATAGCTCTATTAAAAATCACATTTTATGTGAACCTGAACCGGAAAAGAAGCACTTTCAGTTTGCTGAAGGCATGGAAGGGCTGTACATGTTGGTGGGATCTGACAAATTGTTTTCTGATAAAGAGTTTCCCATTAAGAATGTGGATCAATCCTTGATTAAACATATTTTTTAGAAAGTACCAGTTACTGAAGCTCAGATCAGAAAACTCGTTGATCAGAAGAAACATGTTGAACACAAACCCACCAAACATGTGAATCAAAAGAATCGGTCTGGGAAAAATCAAAAGGGTCCCAAGATCAATGAACTTAAGCCCATCAAATCGAAAGGTACTGATTAGATGAGACATTCTCTTCAAAATCATCAAAGAAATTTTTCACCAAGATCATCTGATTATGATTCATATCCGAGTACCTCTCTGAGAAAATTAGAAGGGAAAGCACTTAAGCCCCCTAAATACAACAACCATAGATACAAGTCACATGAACAACAAGTTCAAGTGACACCAAATAATGTGAAAAAGAAACAAAAGGTTATTGTTGATGGTGCAAAGCCTAAAACTGACCAGACATCAAGCTCAAAGGCCCAACCCAAGGTTGCAAAACCCAAGGGAGGCCCAAAAGCAGGTCCAAAGACAAACCAAAGGGCAAAGCCTCCGGCTAACCCAAAGGTGAAGTATCAGGGACCACCCAAATCTGTCAACCAAAGACCTGTAAAGTCTAAGCATGACCAGATTTGGAAGCCAAAAGCAGCTGAAGCACCATTTGTGAGTTTATCTGCTTCATTAGCACCATCTACATCAACTGCTGTTGATAAGAAGACACCTACCCCTCATGGTAGATGGATGGAGCTACCTATAATTGATGACCTAGGCCGACCAGAGATGGTCAAGGCCTGGGTCCCCCCTCCAGAACTAATCATTGAACGAGTGTGCAGGTTGTTCTAGGAGGAACTATCAGCAGTCATTTGGGTGTTGACAGTGGGGCATCTTAGCACAAAATAGGTGTCATATCACTCTACTAAATTGATCAGGATATCTTTGGAGGATATGTAACCTTAGACAATCAATGAGGGGATTTGTTATCGAAGAAGAAGAAAGAAGAGAAAATGCTCGATGAGAATAATTCAAGACCCAGAGTTTCGACTTAACAACGGATGTCAGTAATGAATAAGAGTGGACTGGGTGATTGCTGCAGAACGGTTCCTTCATTATCTAAAGGGTTACCGACCAAAGGTCTATGGTTCCCTAATGGCGATAAGCTGGATCTCGTTGACTTTAGTGGAGTTTATCAATGGTGGTTACAATATTGAAGTTGGATCCGCAACGGGTGGATATCAGTTCTTGGGAGGTCGTCACATGTGTTTCCTGCAACCTGCGAAGCCGAATCAGGTAGCTGCATCGAGCTATCATTTCCAGGTTCTTCAATGGATCTATCAACACACATGCGTGACTACGGTTTGCGTTTTCTTATCACCTCTAGTTTCTTATTGATAATGTAACTTCCATAGAAATCACTAAGGATCCAGTGATTACTATAGTCCACACTAAATTTGATTATCTTTGAAAGGTAAAAGGCATTTGGGAAAATATGAGTAAACCACATCGGCAAATCAGTTTTTGTTTAACCGTTTTTCTATCAGAAAATCCAAAAAGATTTCAATTTCTTTAAACTTTTTGAATTTTAGGGTGAGAAATTTCCAAAAAAAAAAAAAAAACCAAAATAATTTTTCTTGGAGAAAAAGAGGAGATGATAGTACATCAGTGGGAATCTATCACATTCTAAAGAATTGTAAAGATAAAAAAAAATGACATGTGATGACTTTGAGTGATGTGTTGATAGGCTTCGTGAACCTAGTAATGCGTGCCTTAGTGATACAAACATAACGAACTACTTGCTATGTGGATGAACACCTCATGGACATATGGTCTTGGTACCGTAATTTCGTTTGATAGGGTTGCCAAAATCAGAGGTTTCAGGTCGTTATGTTGATAGTTAACTGGGGTAGCCTGACTGATCTTCTGTCGTACTGATTTACGGACCTAGATTCAGTCAGGGTATCTCAAAAGAGCTTACAATGCCAAATCCTAAGTTACCGAATGAGGAACTTATAATGTATGATGATGATCAAACATTATCTAATGCATCGTATCATATATATGATGAAAATCATGATTGATATAAGCCTCACCCTGGTTGAGTGCACATGTTGCTTTGTAGCATTGATTTGCTGACCTGCCACCTCTGTGCCTCGTACCTTGTAACATACGGATAACTACGGCATAATCACGCGTTACGATGAAGCTTTGTGCAAATTCCTTGATACAGGAGTATGTCGTGTGTGTGGGAACCATAGGCAAGTTAGTTATTAATACACCTAATCAGCATCATTTTAAAGCATTGCACAACGGTTTGCATGTGAGCTTATGTGGACAACAATATTAGCAATTGCCAAGATTCACAGTCTATAAAGTTTAAAATTGAAAGAACAACGGTGTGAATAGATTTCTCAAAAACTGATATAATCATCTTATCGGAAAATCACAAAAAAAAAATGCTTGTATATATTTACTTACTGCATCTCGTTTTTTTTTAATTTTCAGCATTTATTAAAAAAAAAACTCAAAAAAAGATTTTATTTTCGATTTATTTTCGATTAACCGATGTTGGAATACTAAATTCTTCAATTGGAATCTCAGATCCGAAGCTGAAACACAAATAAAATCTAAATTTTACAAAATTCAAGGGTCAAATATCACTTTTAGGGTCACAAAGTGTCAATCGTGAGAGTTCAGGGTGAAATTTGAAAAGATCAAATGTTCAGGGGAGAATGATTCGTTTCTCAAATTGGTGGTCAAAATGGACAAATCTTGAAAGTTCATCAAATGATAAACTTCAAGAATTTGATTGAGTCCGGATTATTTGTCGTATCTAATACAAGTTGTAGTTTGTGTGCAGTTTTTATTAATTTTTCCTGTAGGATCAAACACAACGACTGTGCATATAATGATTCAAACGACTAGGCTTGAAGCTGAACAAGGCCCGAACCTGAACAACAAAATCATCCTGAACAGCAAGAACCCGATATTTCATCTTCAGAGAACCCAGATCGTGGTAGAGCTCAGGCAATCGAATCTGAAGAAGATGAGAATCAAAAAGTGAAAGTGAAGATGATATTGATCTTCGTCCAAGTCAAAGAATTGTCAATCATTAAAAGCGGAGATTCCTTGTTTCCTCCCAAGTTATCGAAGCAAATCGACAACCAAGACGAGATCTTATGAAGCCACGACTAAAGCTCAAATCAGTTGATATGTTCATGTCTTCAGAGGTCATACACTGCGGTGTCACCCTAAGTTGAAGAATGTTGAACATGAAGACTTGAAGACTTGAAGACTCGAAGACCATATATCACCAGATAGGTCCAACGAGGAGTGTGTAAATGCACTTCTTGTGTGTCCCCAGCTAGATGATTGGGTGAGTCTGTAAATCACAAGCTAGGTCCAAGGGGGAGTCTGTAAGTGCATTATCTGTATGTCCCTAGCTAGTGATAGGTCTCTATAGGTCGTTGGCTAGGTTAATTGAGTGGTTTATGGCTCGTAATCGTATACTAGCCTGGTCCAAGGGGGAGTCTGTTAGTACATGATGTCCCTAGGCTAGTATATATGTTGTTTGGACGCGTTTTGGGGTGTTTGGAGTGTTTATAAGCATTTTTGGGAGTTTTGGGACCTTCAGGCGAGTAGGACTTCTTACATGGTGGATAGCCTTGTAATCACATGTTGTACATGGTGGATAGCCTCCTAATCACATGTTGTACATGGTGGATAGCCTCCTAATCACGTGTACTGTTCACGCGATTAAGGACCACTCGCTAGTTGTTATAGGAGATTAGGGCCTAATCGCCTATAGCAACATGTCTTATAGCATCCTAATCGCCTATACTGACATGTACGAGTACGGGAAGTATAAATAGGCCCAATCATTGCCCTAATATTAAGTTCTTGCCACACACACTATCCAAACACCCTCCCCAGGTCTGAGATTGCTTGGTTTGATCATTGTAACACTCGTGCTCTGTTTTAATGATATAAACGTTAATCTTTTGACCCGTTTGTGTGTTGTAATTGCTCATTTATCATTGTTTAAAGTTAGTTTCTGTTATTAAAGCATATTCAAAGGATTCCGCACCTTGAATATAACCCTCGTGATTGTCGGGTGACACGTTCGTCGATCCTACAATAAATTAATAGTAAAAACAACCATAAAGTAATAAAATATATACAATACTAAAATAATAGAGTACAGACATAAAACTAATAAAAATATTATCTAATCGACTCAAAAATATATAAAAACTGGCAAATAAACATGATGCGTGCAACCGCGCATCACGCGCTCATTTATGATACTCAAAAGCGTGTGTCATAAAAAAATTGTCATGATTAGAAAATTTTGGTTAGTTAATGACACGCTTTTTTGTGTGTCAAGAATATACTGTCATGAAATAAAAAAAAACATGACGTATAAAATATTATGTGTCATACTTTGGTGTCATAACATAAATTTCAGAATTTTTATTTCCCTCCCATAAATCCCGCCTAAGACTCTAACCTCTAGAAAATCTCCAAACAATATCAAACCCTTTAATATTTATCAAACCCTCATTCCCAATTGGATTACAAACCTTCCAAATGTTTAATTTTACAATCACCCAATTTCTTCATCATTCCCATCATAACCATTCAAGCTTCAAATTCTCATTGTCATCCTCCCAGGCATTCTCTCAAACGTAACACTAACCCTCAGACCGTCTCTCATCATCATCATTCCCAGGCATTCTCTTCAGCTAACTAGCGTCCGTCATCTAGCTTTAGGTAAACATCGACTTAAAGATGATATGATTGATTATTCAAAACCATCAGCAAGCTAGATGAAGCGTCCGTCATCTAGCTCCAGGTATCATCAAAATCAAGGCTAACCATCAGTACGAGCAGACTTGAAACAGATAATAACCCTGATTATTCAAAACCGTCAGCAAGCTAGATGATATGATTGATTATATCGTTTTGTGTTCTTTACTGTATAAAATTAGGCTTCCATATACTATCGTATCTGAATGAAAGAATAGATTAGGCTTCTGTTCTGTGTTCTTATTGTATAAAATTGATTATATCAGTTCCCAACCTTGATTTTGATGATACTTTATTGTATCTGTTTGAAGGAATAAATTTATATTATAGAATTGCTTTGGAACTTTCTATACAGTATCTGTTTGTTTGAAAGGATATGTTTGGACTCTGGTTTTGTCTATCCTTTTCAGCAGGTATGATAAGAGCTTCCTTCTTTAGGGTTATGTGTTTAGATGTTTCATTATTAGATCTTGTTCCAGTTTTTAGGGTCGTTTCATTTGCTTTAATTCATTGTATGGGAGCTGGCTTTGTCTTTGACTTTGGTTTTGTTTCTTTGTTTTAGTTTTTATATTTGTTTCTTGATAATTAGTTTCATAATCTATCATGCCTATTATCAGTATAGTTGTGCTTCATTGGGTAGGCTAAAACCGACCCAAACGAACTCCGATTTAGGCGAACAGAGTGTGCAGCAGCCCAAAGGTTTCATCTCTTAACTATCTGACTTTTAGTACTAATAATAATTTGTTAAACTACATTGATCACATTTAAATCGTGCGTTAACGGATTTAGTTTTTGTTTACTTGATGTCAAACATGTATGTTATTAGCTACTGTATTATTATTATTATCTCGGTTTTGTGTTGGCCGTTTTCATATTCGGACCACTAACACCTTCTTCGTGTTCATGTAAACCAGGTGTTAGTTATCGAACCACGTGCTTGTTTTTTATGTGTGACTGTAGTTCACCTGGCTTGTGTATCTAGATTCTAGAGCATGGTTTTATGTTATGTATTCCAAGTTTGTCACTGTAAGTATTCTGGCCATGTCTTTGATGATATTCTTCTTTAACAATATCATTGTTTGTATCCTCCATACTTTCATGAGATAAATCTTTGTCTTCTTTCTTGATCTCATCTTCTGGACTTTCGGTTGTGGGGCATGAGTGGGCCTCCTTAACATTTTGTTCATCAGGTTGTCCAAGCTCCAATGGAATCTAGTTAACATGTTTATTAAGTATACTTTAGATATATATTTGCTATAAGAGTCAGCAAATAAAACGACTATAAGGGTATTGCAAGTTTTAGTTGAAATGATGTACAAGTGAAACCTTTTAAGTAGTTATTGATTACTTAGGATTAACTTGAATTACCTCTTCAGCAACAATTGATTTGTCCTCTGCTTCTTCTATGATTATGTCTTTAGGTGTTGCTCGCACACCTTGCCCCTCTTTGACAAATGTCACAATGCTATCTTGTTGAGCAATTGTTTCTTTTATGTCCTCATTGGATGCACTTTGTGAGCTTGTAACGTCATCCTCGCCACCTTGGACTTCTGTTTTCTGCATTCAGTGATGGTCAAATTGTGTTAAATAAAGCTCAACGTAATTGCAAGAAAAGGGTATTATTATCAGTAAGGACGTTGTATTTCTTTCTTACCTCAGCACTTGAAATTTCCTTCGTTACAGTTCCCTTTTCTTCATCTATGTGTGTATCTGTTTCTTTTAGCACCGGCTCTTCTGATTCTTCATCATATGTGTTTTTTATTTTTTATTCGCCCTTGGTTTAATCACTTATCTTTTGAATGCTGCAGCTGCAGGTCAGTCAATACACAACAGAAGGCCTTGATAGAGCTAGAGATAGTCTCACAGAAGCTGCAGCATTGAGGGAGAGGTTTGTGCTGGGTACGAGTGTCAGTCGAAGAGTTGCTGCTGCTTCCGCTATAAACTTTTTATCCTAAGAACTACTAGTTATATTTGAGTTACTTTTTGTTGTTGTTGAGTTATTATAAAGGAGATCACGCTTATCTGGCCAGTCATGACTATCTGATTTTGATGTGTAGGCAGAAGCTGCTGCTGCTAGTGAAAGCAGTTTTAGATCTTTTATGGTTGCTGTACAGCGGTGTGGAAGCAGTGTAGCTATAGTTCAAAGTTTGATGGTAAAGTGATGTCGTTTAAGCATAAAGTTAATACTTGTGGTAGGATTAGGCAAATGATTGTAATGGATTTGGTGGTATATATAATATATGCAGTTTTATTATCAAATTTATTAATTTTAAATATAAATCCATGGATATTAGCCATATTTTAAAAATTTTTTAGGTAAAAAAAACCATGACACGCAAAATGAGTGTCATAAAGATGTGTCAAGAATGTATGTCATTAAAGAATGTCATGAAAGCGTGTCATAAATGCGTGTCAAAAAAACATGTCATAAAAGAGTGTCATTTTAATGACACGCGCTTGCATGTCATAAAAATTTAATGACATGTTCTTCTTTGA
This sequence comes from Ambrosia x helenae, assembly GCA_030844895.1. Taxonomy (NCBI): domain Eukaryota; kingdom Viridiplantae; phylum Streptophyta; class Magnoliopsida; order Asterales; family Asteraceae; genus Ambrosia; species Ambrosia x helenae. Next base: position 34,698,067 of record CM061231.1, read on the forward strand.
CACTTTGCTGTGTGCCATAAACACCCTTTTATGACGCGCAATACGCGCCAAGATAGGGGTATTTTTCTAGTAGTGAAGGTATCAAAACTTAGCGGAAGCATTTTTAATTCTTTAATAAAACCAATTTTATATTTATTATTTATTTATTAATCCGATTAATAAACATTCCCAATCAGGATCAAGGTTAAACACGTATAAACAAATAAAACATAAACAATCATAGTGGGTTTTAGTACTCAACCTTTGACTACTGCACCGAGATTCCAATACGTGGTTACAACGAATCCTCGCTAGTAGGACGTTCACAAACCGAACACAAGACACCCGTAGGCAGCAGCGACCGAAAAAGGAAGTGGCGACGATGGCTGGTCGTTGGTAGGAGGCGGCGACAATGGATGGGGACGGCCGAGAGAGGGATGCAAGGGGGTTTACGATTTTTTTTTTATATAAAAGTGTGTTTAAGGTTTGCACCTTAATCCCTTATTTATAAAAATACAACTCACATTAAGCCCTCGTTTACTATACCATTATAATTCTCCTTAATAAAAATCTAATTAATATTAAGTATCTCGAGTTCAAAACATTTATTATTTCACGAATAGTAACCCACCTACATGTGAACATATATGATTTGTTTACCGACATGTAACTCTTCAGATCGTACCGAATTAGTTAACATTAACTTTTAATTAATTATCGAACATTATATGCAATAGTAGGCTGGTGGAATCAATGTCTGGTGTAAATGTTTCTTCCCATGAAACTAAAGGTTCAAGTCCATGTTTGACAATATGTGTAGATAGTTCCCTAGTTAAGCCGTCTAAAAAAAAAAAAAACAAAAAAACTACACACACTTCACACTTGGTTAGCTTAATTTCTAATAATACCACAGCCGTAGAAAAAAACAAAGGTCTGTCTATTGGTACCCCCTTGGCTTCTATTTCAACTCCTCCTGAAGCGCCTCGCTTTGTCAAGGCGGGGTGTTTCAGTCACATCATGCCAAATCAGAGTACGAGGTTACATAGGAGTTTGGAAAATAAGGTGCCAAGCACCTCGCTATGGTCAAAGCGAGGTGTTTAGCACAGGGGGGATGAACCTAGACATTCTGGTGTTGGGAGGGTTTTGGTTTGGGTTTTTTATGGTTTGTTTTGAAGTGTTTTTCTTTTTTAATTTTTTTATTATTGTAATTTTTTTTAATTTAAAAAACAACGTGTTTTTTTTAACTTTTTTATTTATTTATTGTAATTTTTTTTTAAATTAAAAAAAAACAACGTAATAACCCTAATCAAACTATAACGTTTATAATCGGATATTTACTGTTTGGATCTCATTGATTTTACTGGCTTGCCATTTATAATTTGGTGTTAATTATTTATGGGTTTAATGTTTAATAGACAATTAAACATTCAAACGGATTATACAAATTCGAAACAAGCATTATAAACAATCAAAATAGACAAACATATAAACAAAAGATCAACTGCAAATATAATAATCAGTTTCTACGTACCAAAAAAATACAACTGAAAAAAGTCTATTGCAAAGTAAGATATATAGATAATCACTATGGCGGTGGTGGGCCCCCGGTGCTGGTCCACCCCTTGGTGGAGGGCGTAGCAGTATCCTCATCTCCTGTCCCATCGCCTGTATCGCCTTGACCGTCCACAGCTGAACCTCCTATATCTGATCGATGCGGCGATCAATGTCATCAGCCACGAAACGCGCAGCAAGAGTGGGGTCATTGTAACGTTCCGTATTTTCATTTTTTCGTTATTTAATAAATCCTTTAAATCTTGATGTTTTAGCATATATAAAAAATATATTTCGTAACATTATTTATCTTATTGTATTCATATTATATATAACATAACATTGTTTTATATAAAAAATACTTGCCTTAAAAAAAAGATTGTTTGGGCCGGGACTTGAACCCGCGTCCCAACCCGGGTTAACACAACACACACGGGCACAACCACTAGACCACGTTTCTAGTTTGGAACAAATCTGATTCGCGTTAGATAAATACTGATGCGTATTCATCCAAATCAAGACCCACAAAGTCAAACATCCTAAAAACTCTTAATCGACGCGCCTTCAAGCTATGTTTGGAAGTTATTTTGATTATTATGTGACTGCCACATGATTCTCGGCCATAAAAATATCACAATTAACATCATGACGTGGTTACATATCGTAATTGATTGCAATTAACGCGTTTTGACATTTAAAGATTGGTCAACTTTCCAATCGAACAATCCACACCATGGCTGTATAAATTGAACATACCTAGATGATCTAAACCAGCTGAAAAACACACACACATATTCGTTTATCTCCTCAGCTCGTTTTAATTTACGCAATCGTGGATAGTTTGACTTTTCTGTGGACTCGCTCGTTTTAACAGCCTTGGGTTTTGTAAATCTAAATTAAACTCTTAATTTTTTTCATTGATTGGATTCGACTGATAACCCCATGGTTCCTGGGGTAACCGGTTGATAATTAATCAGATTGAAATTCTAGGGTTCTTAGGTTATTGATTTGGGGGAGATGACATGTCTGCAGGTCTGTTTATAACTAAAACCAAACAAAAGAAATACCAAACTGATCCTCAGATTAGTTGGTTAAACGCGTCTGAGTATTTAGCCGGCTGAGGTCTCAAGTTCGAGTCTCGGCCATTACGCTATTTTTTTAAAAAGAATATCCATTCAAAAAGAAACAAAATTATGTAGAAAAATCGGCTATCAACCGGACTCGAACCCATGATCCTTGCATAACTAAGCCTTATAATCACAAGCCCAGACCAATTGGTCTAGGCCCTGAGAACATTTAAAGTCCAGTTTACATTATACTTAAACACTAAGTAATATTGAATAATGTATATATTTTTTTAATTCTCTTTTTAATCAAATTTAAAAGAAAAATCCTTTTATCTAACAAAACGATTTATAAAAATTCCACAAAAATTATTTTGTACTTATAAATTTTATAAAACTAGAATTTATTTTCGAAAAAAGATTTATTAATTATTTTTAATCAATTTATTTTGTTTTAACCATAATAAAATCATAATAAATTCATCATTCACCATTTTTGCACAAAATTTCACATAAATTATTCTTACTAATCTAGATCAGAAATATGGCTTATTTTCAGAAAATTTATGAATTTTAATATTTTTAGATATTAATACCATGTTTTGACAAATAAATTATAATGTGTTATATATTATTTAATTAAGAAAATAATTTTATAAAAATTATTTTCTCACTATTATGTTTTAGTGCAACCACCCTTAATCAAAGTTTTACAAAAAAAAAAAAAGTCTTTTATTTATTTATTTTTCAAATTTATTTTATTTATTAGTTCATTAATAATTTATCTAATTAACAATTAAACAATCTCCTATCTCCAAATTAGGAACCCTAGGATACCTTTAGACTAGAAAACTTAGACTTATTTTATTGCCTTGAACTTAGGGTAATACTTGGAATCGTTGTGCCACAATTAGTCTATCTCCAAGGACTTAATACTTTACTAAAGTGAGTTTACATAGCCCCTTTTTCTGTTTTACATTTTGAGGTGAAACATGTTTAAACATTTTATACACTATCATTTACTCATTCTTACATTGTTGAAACTTATGATTCATTTATAAACATTTTATGCACTTTCATTTACTCATTCTATCATTTGACTGTAACAAAAAGACACAGTACAATCATTAACATTGATCAAGCTGCCTGTTTAGATTATAGCGCTATAGGTCTGACAAACCCATCCCCCCGCATAAAATCAGGGATGATCGATAACAGTTACACTTTTACTAACTTGCGAGTTAGGTCTCAGTAGACACAAGGTTTGATTGTATAAAAGACGCATTGTTACATGTCGGACTCATATTCTATCATTACTCATTATTATACTTCAACTATGATTATTGATTGCTATACAACATATTGTTTTCAACTATATGCATAACCTATGTATTCTCACCAACTATTTATAGTTGACCCCCATCTTTCCAACTCAACATGTTTCAGGTTTTACTTGCTATTGGAAGTTGTACAAGTCTTGGATCACGTAGGAGTTTTGGACATAGTTTATGTAAATCAAATTTATGTATTTATCAAATTGTATGACAAATTGTAAATTGTTTAGTAATATTCAACTTACATTTAGTACCATGAGCTATTGAACAATCATCACTGCGTGACACCTCGATGTTTCCGCCATCGGTTGGGGTGTTACAAATTGGTATCAGAGCCATGGTTATAGGGAATTAGGTTATTATAAAAATAATCTAGTCTATAACCATAGGATTATAACCAGTATTTGCTCCTTTTACTTGCTATTCTTTATCTCCCTCTTACTTCTTATCCCTACTTTAGTCCCTACAAGAAGATTGTTCTCCATCACTAGATCTACCCTTAGACTAATAGGACAAGATTCTCAAGTCTTAACCTGAACTGCCTTGAAGATCCCGTCGAATTTCTAGATTTTAATAACGAACATGTGCAATCTGGAAGGGTGAACGCCTGTATTCTGAGTTTTTTGTCTAGGACTGGCATTGCGCATAAATCCCAATTAGACGAGGGACCCGAATGCCTACCTGGGAATTCTCGGGATGAGTGTTCACTTATAGGCTAAAGCATGTCTTCACTATGTTATTAGAATCTAGAAGCTTTGATAAGTCAACGTTTTCGTTTATTCGTTTTAATTAATGAATAAATGATTACATTCCTTATATTATCTCATTATCCTTGATTCATCCTATGTCTCATTGAATCCTTCAATGTGTCTCTTACAGATCATGCCTCCTCGTTGCAGCACTCATCTTAACAATGATAACGAACATGATGGTGAGAGCAACAACAACAACAACAACAACAACAATGGCATCGATGTCCAAGTGGCTGCGATTATTTCCCAACTTGGTGGCTCAGGTCGTCCAAATGAATGGAAATGGCAATGGCAATGGCAATGACAATGAGAACAGGAATGCTAACCCTCGTTGTACCCTCAAGCACTTTAACTCTTGCAATCCTTCTAAGTTTAGTGGGGACGAAGGGGCCACTGGTCTCCTTCAGTGGTTCGAAGGTATCGAAAATACTTTCATTAATAGCGAGTGCCCTAATAATCTCAAAGTTCGCTATGCTATGAGTGTCCTCCACAAACGGATACTCAAATGGTGGAACGAAGAGAAATGGACTCGCGGAGCTGAAGTCGCACTGGCGTTGACTTGGGAGCAAGCTAAAGACATCATGAAGGCGGAATTCTGCCCTCGTAATGAAATCAAGAAATTGGAAGATGAGTTTCACGATCTTGCCAAGATAGTGGGGAAAACCTAGCCTACAACACTTGTTTCCACGAACTTAGCCTACTGTTACCACATAAGGTCACCCCCTGTCTGTTGCAATCGAAAAGTACATAGGCGGTTTACCCATGCAGATTCAGGACACGGTGTGGGGAAGGAACCCTGCCACCCTCGAAGAGGCCAAGCGCCTAGCAGCCACCTTAACTGACAATCATGTAAAGAACGGGACCTTATTTCGAAAAGGCGTGAAAGCAAGTATTGTAGCCGCAGTAACTACTGAGAACCAAAAGCGCAAGACCAGGGATCCTGATACAAACCTCACTACACAAGCTCCTAACAAGAAACCTTATACGGGAAACTTTCCTTTGCATAACACATGCAAACGTCATCACCCCACTGCTTCACCATGTCGCTTGTGCACCAATTGTGGTAAGTATGGCCATCTGGTCAACACATGTCGTGAAGCCCCAAACTCCAATACCAACCAACCGATCAACCCTGCTCCGGCTGCTAACCCTAATCGTCCCGGCAGATACAACTATGGTCAGTGCTATGAATATGGAGACCCAAATCACTTCCGTAACCGATGCCCAAAACTAAACCGAGATCAAGACCCTCCAGCTGCCTAATGACAAACCCCTACTCTTAGAATGTTATTTACTTTTGAATTCGATGTAATGACTCATTTGATTCAAGTAATAAATTTTAGTGTTGAATATTTTTGTCTCTTAGATAAGAATTTATTCATCTAATATATTTGGACAAACGCTTATTCATGACACTTGGAAACATATCTAGTTGAATATGAACTAATTGCTATATTCATACCTAGACCCATTGACCTTGTCTAGGATAATATAATGACAACTCACATACTATACTTGACACTTGATGCTTACATGTATATATTATCAATTTGCAAATTATGTGTGGAATAATTATTACACTTAAATGGTAGAGGATGAAGTACTTGCTCAACAGTTAGTAGAGTACCAAATAACCTACTCAACGATTGGTAGAGGTCATCATGCCTGCTCAACAGTCGGTAGAGGCCCTACAACCTGCTAAACGACTTGTAGAGGCTATCGCACCTGCTCAACAATCGGTAGAGGTTTTTACTCACTGACTGGTAGAGGTCTTTTTCCTGCTCAATAGTTGGACTTATTTTTTGATACATTGTATACGATTCAACCACAAGGTTAATTGTATTATTTTACATGTGTATTTAGAGTCATAGAAGGACACAAAACCCTAATGTAAGGTAAATTGGTGATTGCGGTCCGGAATGTAATCATGAATTTACAGGTACATTACGGTAGTGTGAAATTCTATCAAGGTTTTCGGTAGGTACCTAATTAAAAACCCTAGTTATTTAACAGTCCTTTTAGCCTTGATGGTTATCTTGTGCATTCTTGAAACTAACAGTTTAGTGCCCTTAAACTTTTACCATGGACACCTTAACTTGTAGCTAAATACCCGCGTTTTTTTTCCAGCTGACTCTCCAACTCCAACTTCGGGACGAAGTTCCTAAAAGTAGGGGAGACTGTAACGTTCCGTATTTTCATTTTTTTGTTATTTAATAAATCCTTTAAATCTTGACGTTTTAGCGTATATAAAAAATATATTTTGTAACATTATTTATCTTATTGTATTCATATTATATATAACATAACATTGTTTTATATAAAAAAAACTTGCCTTAAAAAAAAAGATTGTTTGGGCCGGGACACGAACCCGCATCCCAACCCGGGTCAAACACAACACACACGAGCACACCACTAGACCACGTTTCTAGTTTGGAACAAATCTGATTTGCGTTAGATAAATACTGATACGTATTCATCCAAATCAAGACCCACAAAGTCAAACATCCTAAAAACTCTTAATCGACGCGCCTTCAAGCTATGTTTGGAAGTTATTTTGATTATTATGTGACTGCCACATGATTCTCGGCCATAACCATATCACAATTAACATCATGGCGTGGTTACATATCGTAATTGATTGCAATTAACGCGTTTTGACATTTAAAGATTGGTCAACTTTCCAATCGAACAATACACACCATGGCTGTATAAATTGAACCTACCTAGATGATCTAAACCAGGCGAAAAACTCACACACATATTCGTTTATCTCCTCAGCTCATTTTAATTTGCGCGATCGTGGATAGTTTGACTTTTCTGTGGACTCGCTCGATTGAACAGCCTTGGGTTTTGTAAGTCTAAATTAAACTCTTATTTTTGTTCATTGATTGAAGTCGACTGATAACCCCATGGTTCCTGGGGCAACCGGTTGATAATTATTCAGATTGAAATTCTAGGGTTCTTAGGTTATTGATTTGGGGAAGATGACATGTCTGCAGGTCTGTTTATAACTAAAACCAAACAAAAGAAATAACAAACTGATCCTCAGATCAGTTAGATAAACGCGTCTGAGTATTTGGCCGGCCGAGGTCTCAAGTTCGAGTCCCGGCCACTACGCTATTTTTTTAAAAAAGAATATCCTTTCAAAAAGAAACATAATTATGTAAAAAAATCGGCTATCAACTGGACTCGAACCCATGATCCTTGCATAATTAAGCCTTATAATCACAAGCCCAGACCAATTGGTATAGGCCCTGAGAACATTTACAGTCCAGTTTACATTATACTTAAACACTAAGTAATATTGAATAATGTATATTTTTTTATAATTCTCTTATTAATCAAATTTAAAAGAAAAATCCTTTTATCTAACAAAACGATTTATAAAAATTCCACAAAAATTATTTTGGACTTATAAATTTTATAAAACTAAATTTTATTTTTGAAAAAAAGGTTTATTAATTATTTTTAATCAATTTATTTTGTTTTAACCATAATAAATTCATCTTCCACCATTTTTGCACCAAAATTTCACATAAATTATTCTTACTAATCTAGATCAGAAATATGGGTTATTTTCTGAAAATTTATGAATTTTAATATTTTTAAATATTAATACCATGTTTTGATAAATAAATTATAATGTGTTATATATTATTTAATTAAGAAAATAATTTTACAAAAAAATATTTTCTCACTATTATGTTTTAGTGCAACCACCCTTAATCAAAGTTTTACAAAAAGAAAAAATGTCTTTTATTTATTTATTTTTCAAATTTCTTTTATTTATTAGTTCATTAATAATTTATCTAATTAACAATTAAACAATCTCCTATCCCCAAATTAGGAACCCTAGGATACCTTTAGACTAGAAAACTTAGACTTATTTTATTGCTTTGAACTTAGGGTAATACTTGGAATCGTTGTGCCACAATTAGTCTATCTCCAAGGACTTAATACTTTACTAAGGTGAGTTTACATAGCCCCTTTTTCTGTTTTACATTTTGGGGTGAAACATATTTAAACATTTTATACACTATCATTTATTCATTCTATCATTTAAATGTAACAAAAAGACACAATACAATCATTGACATTGATCAAGCCGCCTGTTTAAATTATAGCGCTATAGGTCTGACAAACCCATCCCCCGCATAAATTCAGGGATGATCGATAATAGTTACACTTTTACTAACTTGCGAGTTAGGTATCAGTCGACACAAGGTTTGATTGTACAAAAGACGCATTGTTACATGTCGGTCTCATATTCTATCATTACTCATTATTATACTTCAACTATGATTGCTATACAACATATTGTTTTCAACTATATGCAAAACCTATGTATTCTCACCAACTATTTATAGTTGACCCCCCATCTTTCCAACTCAACATGTTTAAAGGTTTTACTTGCTATTGGAAGTTGTACAAGTCTTGCATCACGTAGGAGTTTTGAACATAGTTTATGAAATCAAATTTATGTATTTATCAAATTGTATGACAAATTGTAAATTGTTTAGTAATATTCAACTTCCATTTAGTACCATGAGCTATTGAACAATCATCACTACGTGACACCTCGATGTTTCCACCATCGGTTGGGGTGTTACAGTCATCATATATATGCCGGGTGTACTTCTGTTGTAGTGGCCGCGGAGGTGGGGGGCCGTCATCGTCGTCATCACCACCGTCACCCGCCTGGTCCGGCAACAGAGGTTCTTTCAGAACCCGCTCATGGTAGACCGGTATAGCATCGGGCGCAGGAAGGGGGTCGGCTCAAACGCGGTCCTGCTGCCGAGAGATCGAAACCAATATACATTCTTCTCGACCTCCAGCAGGATCCCCATGCTCCGGACGTTGGACTCACCGATCACCTGCGATGGGATCCTGGCTGACAGCTGAGAGTCAGTGTCTGGCCTGAGATTCAGACGACGCGCGGTGACGGTGAAGAACACCCCGCCATATAGATGTGCGCTAGCTTGGCGCTTGTGCGCACACTTAAAGTACTCCACCAGGCCTGCGGCTAGGTCGCACGAATGTCGCATAATTAAACAGTACAAAAAGAAAATGTCACTGATGTGGCGATCGCACGATGCAAGTAAGCGTGCAGGGGGTCCTTAATCTTCGTCGCCTTCCCCATATTCTTCCCAAAGTGGGAAGTGGCGATGTACCTCCAAAAACTAACCAGGGTCGGCCTATCCACCATCATGACAGCGTCACGGTACAAAGCATTACCAATCTCGGCGGGTCGGTACAACCCCGGAGCAACAGCGAACTCCTGCAAAAAAATAATTGTAAATATTAACAAGTTTTCGTAACATAATAATCAAATGACAGATAATTGAAATAAATTACATCATAGGTCATTTCCTGCCACTGGCTCGCCACCCGAAATCGGATGGAGCGAAAAGGCCGATCTGGGTCCTCCCTCTACGGTCGGTCTACTATCTCGAACGACAAGATAAACTCGATCGTCAGCTCCCGGTAAGAATCCTCCTTGCCTATATCAAAGAGACAACGCCATGGGGTGTCAAACCCCAAAAAGTCGTTCGCCCTCCCGGTCTCCCCGACCTTATCCAGAAGATCCCAGCTAATGTACATGTGAGGGTCGACCGGCATCAGACGCAGCTTGTTGCACTTGCGCCGCTGCTCAGTAAACCCTCCTCAAACTCCAGGTCCGGGCGGCCCACTAAAGGGCCCAGTGGTGGAGCCCGTCGACGCCTCTGCGGCGGCGTAGCCACCGTCGTAGACGACACTGCGTCATCTCCACCACCATGGATCCCGTCAAAAAAACTTGGCTCCATATCTATGTAAACAATAATTTTTAATTAATAATAATAATAACAATAATAATAACAGTAACAGTAACAGTAACAATAACAGTAACAGTAACAGTAACAGTAACAGTAACAGTAACAGTAACAGTAACAGTAACAGTAATAGTAATAATAATAATAATAATAACAATAACAATACAAATAATAATTATAAAAATAATTTTAATATTAATAATAATAATCGTAATAATAATATTAATAACTAGTGTGTTTTAAGGGTGTGCAATGCGCACCCTATAGAGTTTTTAGATAAATAAGTAAGAACGTTATTATTATGTTAAGACATGAAATCTATTAACAACCTAAGATTAAAATATGATTTATAAAATCGAACAGCCGTTTGTCACTAATGGCTTCATAAACATGTTGCGTCAATCCACCCTAGCAGCTCAAGGTCAGTCTTCTGCATATTTAACAAAATTATCACCTGGTTTATAATGTTCTTCCATTAGTTTATCCATATTCTCTTCGTCCATCTTGGCAACCCTAGGGAGTCTTTGGTTCCACAATGACTTTTGTATCAAGGACAAGATCATCTTTAAAAGACACCTTAACAAACTAAAGTTAATAAATAATCAATTATTAATTAATTAATTAATTTGAGTCTGCTGAAGTGTATTTTTAAGATGAGCCAGGGCCTGATCCAAAAAACCAAGGTAGAGCCAAAAGACGCCCTATGGCTGTAGAGCTGGTTGAAGAAGAAATGGATAAGCTAATAGAAGAACGCTATAAACCAGGTGCTAATTTTGTTAAATATGCAGAAGACTAACCTCGACCTGGTACGATGGTCTTCTGCATATTTATTAGGGAGGTAGGCTAAGAAAACCGGATGTGCTTACGTTATTAGGTATGTAGGTTAAGAAAATCCGATGTTGTTTCGTTTACACCGGTGGAATGCAGCAACGATCTACAGATTCCGACAAGCAATCAGTGGTGCAGGAGCAAAAGGCAAGGATAAAGAAAGAGAAAAGGGATAATAATAATAATAATCGTAGTAATAATAATAATAATAATAATAATCGTAGTAATAATAATAATAACAATAATAATAATAAAAATAATAATAATAATCGAAATAATAATAATAATAATAATATTCATCGTAATAATAATAATATTAATAAAAATAATAACCGTAAGAAAAATAATAATAATAATCGTAATAATAATAATAACATTAATAAACATAATAATAATAATAATAATAACCGTAATAAAAAAAATAATAATCAACGTAATAATAATAATAATAACCGTAATAAAAATAATAATAATAATAATAATAATAATAATAAACGTAATAATAACAATAATAATAATAATAATAACAACAACAACAACAACCAAAGCGCCTCGCTAATGTCAAAGCGAGACGCTTTGGTCGTCTTCCCTAAACCAAACCCAACCGGTTCGTTTCTTGCTCGTTTATGGTTTTCGGTAGAAACATCCGAGTTTGACCCGACATTAATAAATCATTGAACGTCATACACGACTATACAGTCGATACCAATTTTTTTTAAAATAAACATTTTGCGTGTCTAATCGATATCCTGGAGTTCCAGACTCTGTTTAACGCGTTTCGGTACGTGTAATTACTCGTTTGTGGTTTTCGGTACAAACATCCGAGTTTGAAGAACATTCATAAATCGTTGTACGTCATACACGGACTATGCAATCGATACCGGTTTTTTTATAAAAATTAAAATTTTGCATGTCTACTCGATATCCTAGAGTTCTGGACTCTGTTTAATGCGTTTCGGTACGTTTAATTGCTCGTTTGTGGTTTTCAGATGACACATGCCATCAATTAAACAAACTGACCGGCGGTTAACGAACCGTACCAGTTTCGACCCGACCGACCCGTTATCCACCCGGATCGTATCGGCTCCACCAGGCCCGTTAACGGCCCGATCAGGTGTCAAACTGACCGCCCGGTAACAAACCGAACTGTTTCTACCCGACCGACGCGTTACCCACCAGGATGATATCGATCTGAGCAGGACCAGTAACGAACCGTACCGGTTTTGAACTGACAGGCCCGTTATCCACCCGGATCGTATCGACCCGATCAGGTTTCGAACAGACCGCCTGGTAACGAACCATACCGGTTTCAAACTAACCGGCCCGTTATCCACCCATACTGGTTTTGACCCGATCAGGTCCGGTTTCGAACAGACCGCCCGATAACGAACCGTACCGGTTTCGAACTGACCGACCAGGTATCCACCCGGATCGTATTGGCCCGACCAGGCCGGTAACGACCCGATCAGGTTTTGAACTGACCGCCCGGTAACAAACCGTACCTGTTTTCAACTCACCGCCCGTTAACGAACCCATAACAACCCAATCCCAATTACATGGGTTAACATTCGCCAAGAAAATTTTTTTTAATTCTCAAGAACATAAACACAATCAATGCAATTTTAATATTTTTACAAATTTCACATATCAAATCTATATCTTGTATTTCCAGACTTTCGTTCGGCTTCGGGTAAACTAGTTCTTTGTACGTGTTGATTTGATCTTTGTATTCAGTTTCCCATTCCGCGCCAGCTTCATTTCTATTAGCGATCCAAGCTGCATTCGGTGGAGGCATTGGATATGATCCTTCAAGCATTAAGTTGATGTAATGGCCATTAATCCAGCAAACTATTACCTTTAGAATAGGTTTTTTGAGAACCTTCTTGGCCTAAAAATAGAGGGAAAACTGTATCACTACCACGATTGTCGAGTGTATGAAAAACAACACCCCACCTCTGTGCAGCGAGAAATCCCGACTCTGGCATCGTCATCCAATTCTTAAATAATGTTGCTCCCACGCCTCTAAATTGTATACTCTCTACGAGATGATCATAATGTCCTTCATTTTTTGGATCAAAGATTCGCCTCCACAAGGCTTCGTTATTGCGCAACTCGAGTAGCATTTGGGACCGGACAGACAAATACTCGTTTTGATCCAACCCTAACCCCACAGCTACCGCTCGAAACCCGCAATGATAATCTGGTTTCACATCCGTTATTTTGGATATATATATATGGGTGAAAAATAGATGGAATTTTATCTCCAAATTTCCTTATTGCATTCTATGTCTTTTTTTTGTCTGCGGAAGCAACGGGAAATTGAATTTCTTCCAAATGCTTTCCTTCTGGGACGTTGACGGTATGTAAGAGCTGTGAGGATGAGGCTCGTAAGGAATGCCAGGCTGGGACTGGGAAGGCCGTACGAGCTCCTCCTCTGATGGTACGAAAGAGATGTGTCGGGGAAAGTCAGGCTCCTGGACAGACCCACTTTCTTCATCCAAATACTGCATGCTCTTTCTCACGGATTGTTCTCTCTTGTGTTCTTGCTGCTTCTTCGTTGGACGACCACGGGTTTTCTTTTGCACAACAGGCGGTTTGTTAGGGGAGTACTTGCCTATGATGATTTGTGCAAATCTGTCCAGGTAGGTTAATTGGGCAAAAAGTGGTTTTGTGTCAACCGTTTCCTTTAATTTTGCCCACACCTCATCTACATTTATATCTTCGCAACCAATCTTCGTAGGTTTTAAGTCAAGCTTTCTTCAGAACACGTCTATCGAGAACAAATGGATTTCATGACATGAAAATGATAAACATATGTTAGAAAGTTAAACCAAGTAATAAATTATGCACCAAAATCATATGGTCACTAGTACTAATTACCATCAAGATGTAACTTCTCGAGACGACAGGCACATGGCAAAGCACACTACTAGAAAAAGTGCTTTTCTTGACGCGCGTTTAATGACACACACTTATTAATGACACGCGAAAGCGTGTGTCATAAAAAAAGTGTCATGGTTTAAAAAATCTAGTTAAATAATGACACGCTTTTTAGCGTGTCAAGAATGTAATGTCAAGAATTAAAAACCATGACGGATTAATAAGACGCGTGTCATCTGTATGTGTCATTAATTCACAACTTCAATTTCCCTCCTATACATAAAAAGTCCCGCCCTCTTTTCTTGGAATTCGATCCTCATACATAATATATAATATATAACAAAAAAAATTATAAAACCAATAATCAAAACAATATACATCGATCCAAGCAGTTACCTCAAAACATTAATTCTATAAAACCCTAAATATGTTTAACATCGCATCTTCAGCTTCGTAACATGGCGTCTTCAACTTCAGAAACCTTAATCATCGCATCCTCACTTCTGTTGATAATCATCGCGTCTTCACTTCTAAGGTTAGGGTTTATCATACTTCTTCCTCAATTATTATGGTTTATTGTTAGAGCTATTGAAATATGATACTAATAGGCCATCGTTTACAATGTCAGAAGCAATTGAACCCTAGCTAGCTCCTCACTTCAGCAATCGAACCCTAGCTCCTCACTTTAGTAAGTTCAATTGAACCCTAGCTCCTCACTTCACTTCAATAATGTTTGTATTTGTATGATTGTATATTTGTTAGAAGTTCAAAAGAAAAAATAAGGTTTTTAAGAATATGGGTTTTTTGTTATAGTTTGTTTGGTGTAAAAGTAATCTGTAATCTATAGATGTTATGTTATTGCTTGCAAGTAAGGTTTTGTGAATTAGAGGTATATTATGTTTATCACATTAAGGAAAGAAAAACACCATAAAGGAAACAAAAACAGTCTTCTATAATAACCAAAACTATACTTGTGAGATTAGAGGTATATATTATGTTTATCACATTAAGGCAGTGTGGAGAATGTTAATTCCTGTTTTAGATGTTAGTTAAGCTGTCAACAGCAGGGACAGCTTATATACGATGTCTGTATGTTTGAATCAGAGAATGAAGCAAATGTATGAATAAAATATTTTTCAAACCTTTCTGGACTAAATGAAATCTTTAAATATAACAGGGTGTATGAAATTCTAAAATTGTGCTTTAAAATCACAATTCAGTTATAGCCTGCAGGTAATCACATAATTCACCTATAACTTAGAATTCATAAGTTCAGTAATCTGTAAATTTGCTACCAAAGTTATTCGGGATGGCTTTTGAAGCAACAGGTGCATCAAACAGACCCTACTGCAGCAACAGATGCAGCAACATCACTAATCTGCAACAAAGCGAACTCCAAAACAGGTAGTTGAGTAGAGATGAACTTACGCTGCAAAAAACGCTGCAATATGGCCCAGTTTTGCTGCAAAAAAACGTTGCAGTATGGCCAGGTTTTGCTGCACAAAAATGCTGCAAAAAACGCTGCAGTATGGCCCGGTTTTGCTGCACAAAAACACTGCATTATGGCCCAGTTTTGCTGCACAAAAATGCTGCAAAAAACGCTGCAGTATGGCCCGGTTTTGCTGCACAAAAACGCTGCATTATGGCCCAGTTTTGCTGCACAAAAATGCTGCAAAAAACGCTGCAGTATGGCCCGGTTTTGCTGCACAAAAATGCTGCAAAAAACGCTGCAGTATGGCCCGGTTTTGCTGCACAAAAACGCTGCATTATGCTGCACATATACGCTGCAAGATTGATTCCGCTGCGGCTGTGCAGAATATTTCACAAGCTGTTGGTGATCGGGTGAAGATGATTTGGATGATAACTATTGCATGCTGGATGAAATCTCAGTTAAAGAATTCAGGTTCTAAAGAAAGAAATGGTGATCAGATCGATATGCAAGTTCCTTAAACTATTCTAACCCATATGAAAGTTCCTTAAACTATTCTGACCATATGCAAGTTCTTCAAATCTTCCTCTTTGAAACTTGTAATTATTTTATTCCACATCTGAGCTAACCTTGCTGTCGCCTCTTTATTAATTGGTTTCTGAAATATATGCCAAAAAAAAAATCTGAGAAAACCTTGTTGTCGACCAAATCTGAACTGACCCATGTAAACTGTCATGTTCACCTAGTTGTCATATGTTCGGCAAGTAGTAGTTGCAGAAAATGACTTTGCGAAACATTTTTAAGTTAGGCGAAAAAAGAAGCAGGTCTGTTTGAAAAAAAAAAAACAGACTGACACTTGATTATAAAGATTTTTGTTGTTTTGTTGGTATGAGGACTATATAAGAACTTGCACTATGATGTAAAAAATTAAAAAGTTCTAATCTTATAACATTACTGTAGAAATCATTCTTCTATACTAATCTTATTCAATTTGACGAAAGTTTCAATTTTGGTTTTGTAGAAACCATTGGGTCTCTAACGATAGGGGTAAGGTTTGCCTACATCTCACCCTCCCCAGACCCTACTTATAACGTCGCTATTTGTGGGATTTTCCTGGGTACGGTTGGGTGTTATTATCTGGATTCTTTAGGTTTGCGAATGTCCTTGAGCCGTTGCGACAAATTCTTGATACGTAAGTAAATGTCGTGTATGTTGTTTTTGAAACAAAAAAGTGTGTTTGAATCTTAGAATATGCTTTAATATACATCTAATTTTTAAATAGGGCGATGGTCGTGTATGCTGCACAGAATGCTACCGGCAAAAGGGTTAGACTGAAATGGGTCAACACCAAGGTGAGCACTTAATTTTTCTTTTTATTGCTAATTTAGGCTGCATTATTTTCTTTTAGTCTAAGCTTATGAATTTAGGCTTTTTACTGCCATTTATGTTGGATGAGTAAGTCATAACCATTGTTTTGAAAACCGACCGGCCGGTCGGACCGGGCTCCGGGGCCTGGACCGGTCCGGTTCGGGTAGTCGGACCGTTTTTGCAGCGAACCGGGGTTGAACCGGTGAACCGGCCGGTCGGACCGGAAACCGGACCGGTTGGACCGGATTTTTTATTTTTTTTTATTTTTTTTAATTTCTTTTTGTTTTTTGGGCCGGTTCGTCGAACCGGTCGGACCGGTCAAACCGGTGAACCGGCCGGGGGTCCGGTTTGACGTCCGGTCCGGTTCTGAAAACCTTGGTCATAACTTTGACCTTACTAAGTCAAATATTTGTTTATTGTGTATATGTTGTGAAGTATGTGATATATGGAAATTTTTACTGCCATTTATGTTGGATAAGTCATAACTTTGACCTTACTAAGTCAAATATTTGTTTATTGTGTATATGTTGTGAAGTATGTGATATATGGAAATTTTTACTATTATATAAATCTAGACATGATTGTTAAACCATGAGACATATTCTAGATAGTTAAATTGTTTTGCCTTTTGATGTGTCATCTAAGTTGTAGCCTTAGGAATGCTAATAATCAATTGTAATTCTTTTATTGTGCAGTGTCCAATCCAGCCAGGAAGTACGGAATGCGGTTATTATATCATGAAATTCATAAAAGAGATTGTTCAGGACGGACTTGGAATATTAGATAATGTAAGTTGATCAAGGCAAATTTTAGCGACCCTTGTTTAATTGAAACTAAACCATCGCGAACCTTAACATTTTCATCTTATTAATTTAATTGTTGTTTCAGGTTGGGGGAGGAGTAGAAGTTTACACAGATGCGGTTATGGATGCCATTCATGAAGAATGGTCAAGTTATGCAGCAACCTTCATTTTCAAGTGGTCCGTATTTTTAAGTCTAGACAACGTAATTTATTGACAAAATATTTTTGTAACCATTTAATACTTGTTGTAGAAATCGACAAATACTTATATTGTAATGGGTTTTTGGTATATATAATATATGCATATTATTATGGGGAAATTTATTGATTTTGTAGCTTATTAGTAAATATTATTATAAGAAAATCAGCAGGTTATTAATAATATACCTAGTAATTTTTTTTTTTTTGGAAAAAAAAAACATGACACGCAAAATGAATGTCATAAGCGCGTGTCAAAAACGCGTGTCATAAATGCGTGTCAACAACGAGTGTCATTAATGCGTGTCATTAAAAGATGACACGCGCCTGCATGTCATATTATTTTTATGACTATGCCTATAATGACGTTCTTTTGCGTGTCATAAACACCCTTTCATGACGCGCAATGCGCGTCATGAAAGGCCTTTTTTCTAGTAGTGGCACAACTTTTAAAAAGCTGGCATCCACAAGTGTTATTGTATTTGCGCATGGACGTTTGCAAACGTTTGATCTCATGGTATATCAGGTCAAGAGCATGTTTGTTAACCTTCTGAAGTAACTTATCAAGCAATGGCTGCCTCTTGTGGTGGTTCATCATTTTTCTTAGGCTGTCTTCAAAACCTTTTTTAATGTCTCTATATTGCTTATCAACCATCTGATCGACGAACTTCACAATTGTCAACAACGAGTTGCGATTTCCTGGACAGTAACTTTTTATTTTCCATGCATGCCCTCTACTCTGTTGGTTGTGGTCTAGCAGAAGTTCAGCGTTTCGTTAGTCCATGCAGACACAAACTTTTGACAGTACTGGTCCAACCAGTTATTCTTCGTGCAGTCAAAAACCTCTGAAAAATATAACCATAAATTGTTAGGCGTGTGTATGTAAACAAGTACCTATGTAATTATGTAAAAGTACTCACATTGACGACCAATCTTTTTTTCCAGATATGACTGAAAACTTCCCAAATTATAATCGTATATATCTTCAGTCGCAGAGTCACACAACCACCAAAACATTGGAATAAATTCCTTCCAATCCTTATCCGTGCACTTATTCTTGCTGTTTCTGTTGATATTTTGCGAAATATGAAACCGGCAGAGATACTTGTACACCTCTGGGAAATCTGATCACACGCGTTCATTAGCGCAAGGTCCTTGTCGGTCACAATCACTCGCGGCTCCATACAGCCTACCATGTGACACCCGCCACTTAGCCCGGTCAAAATCCGTACAATCTCTAGTGAACGTTTAATTTTTCATGCATTATTCATGACATTTTATATGCATAAGTTCCCCAAGATAGTCTAGCAATGTCCGAACGAGTATAAGTTCACCCATATCAACGAATCTTGGTGACACGAGTGCATATGTTTACAAGTGATTTGCCAAAAATCAAGTACAGATGCCCATTAATTAAATAATACAATGGGAAGCATCATGGATTTTATGTATAAAGCCTAGTATTTATTCAACTAGCATACCTATATACATATGTATTCATGTGTACACGACACCCACTTATATATATATATATATATATATACACACACATGCATACAAGAAGCTAGTAAACATATTTATAACTAGTTCTTACACATTCTTTTTGTTCCATCTTAAATGAACTAACTAGTTCTTTTATAATCTTAACTATATTTGGTGGAACAAGTGATCAACACTAGGATTTATGGAACCTACTAGCCAAAAATGATCCCCACCACCTTGTTTAATGTTTTGTTTTCTACTAAACACTTGGAACATCATCAATGAAGTGTCATGTCTTATTGTTCTTTCTAAGACAATTCAATACAAGATTTGGTGGCTTAACCATATAAGGTAATATTCCTTAAACATCTAGGATCAAGGATGGTGGTTTACCACATTGGTTAAGTGTCCACTCTCCTTTCCTTTCTTTTTTTTTCAGCCGAATGTACCCCCCCCCCCCCATATCATATTATTCTTTTTTTTTTTTCTAATTCATCACATATTTGTTTAAGTCTCTAGAAATCCCAATGTGTTGTCACATTAGATCAAGCCTTGTTAAGCATCATCATGGTGATTAGTCAAATTTGAGATATGATTTTAAGACTCTTGATTTGCTTGCAAGATTGGAGACAAATAAGATTATTTACCAAACCTAGCAATATTCCTTAATTCACTTAGAATTAGGAAAGATCATTACCACATTTAGGAAGCACCTCTCATTCTTGTTTCCTTCCCAATCCGTCGCCCCCTAGTGTCTCTCTAATCTTTTTTTTAATCTTAGTCAAACTCTATATTAACATGTGTTGATTAGTTCCATAAGTTGACTTCATGTGTTATCAATCATGCTTAGAATCCAACCAACACCAGCACAAGATTAGTCACCATCCATGACATGATTTAGACCTTAGATTTGCAATTAAGATATGAGACAAGGTAGATTACTAGCCAAATAAGGAAGGATTCTCTTAATCACCCTAATCCACAAGAGTTGACTTACCCAAATTGTTAATCACCTTCCTTACACCTTCTCATCTCCACCTCTATATAAGGAGGCCTTTGGTAAGCATTTCACCACACCACAAACCTTCCTTGCTCTCTCACTCTACTCGACACACACACACACCACCCACAAGTTTTAGGAGCAACCAAGGAATCCTAGCATCTTGCCTATCTTGGATCCACTATGAGGTATAAACCTTAACATTTTTACTTCTTTACTTTGTTGATTCTCACATGGTTCACCTTAGTTCATTATTATCATTCATAGTAAAACATCACCATAGATGGTAATATATATATATATATGCATGCGTGATATATACATGTGTGCGTGGATATACATATGCATGTATGTATGCGCGACATATATGTATATGCGCGTGTGTATATGTGTATGTATAGTTATATAAGAACCTAAGTTATCATGTTACTTTACTTTAGTAGTGAAAAGAAAGTCCATTTGTGTACATACATGCATATGCGTGCGTGTATATACATAGTGTATGTGTATGTGTAAAGCAAACTTATAAGCATAGATAGTGATGTGTATGGACTACCAAGATGCATATGTATATGGGTATGTATGTACAAGTGTAGATTCCTTAGACATCCCTACCTATGGTTATGTGTGGATATACACATATGTATAGATATGAGTATAGATGCACGCATGCATAGGTGTGAATACATGTGTATATGATAGTAAAGATCAAATGTGTTTCTGAACTAAACAACTCTTTTTCAAAAGGAACATATACTTTATGGAAAGTATCATATGTTAGAAAATAAGATCTATTTTCTTATCCAAACTATTATTTTCATGTAATATATAGTTGTCACCAAGAAAAGCTACGCTAACATAACACTAAGGATCGGGTGAACCACGAGTACCATGGATTACCTATTTTTATAAATCTAAGGTACCCATGTATGTATATAGGACGAGATATCTAGTTGCCGGACATACGATTTTTGCTAGACTACACACGGACTTGAGGTGAGTTCTCACGGCCCCTTTTTACTGTTTTTCATTTTGGGGAAAAGCATGCATTGTTTACTAGTTTTAAACATGAAATCCTATCCAACCGGTGTACATGAGACGATATGTTTAGAGTACTCGCTAAAGCTCTCGTATATTAGTTTATCATAACCATTAGCTATGGATATAGCCTAGAAATGCTTGAATAGATCTATTGGGTTGACACCCCCACTCTTGGTTAGTCGCTCTAACCGGTTTATACTATATGAGAGTGCTTGCATTTCTTTTATGACGATTCATTGCATGGATGTGCAATGTGCGAGGCACCACTCGTCAAGGTTTGGTTATGGACTCATGATGGTTTATCATCGTTGTTCTTGGCTAGACAACGATGGGTCATTCAAGGATTTCATTAAACTTTACATTGGTTTACAAAAACCGTGAACTCGCCAACATTTTGTTGACAAAGTTTTTATGTTTTTCAGGTAACTAAAGCATGTGCGGAACTTGGTTTAAGATTGGGAATTCATTCACAACCACCACACATCGTGTCATTAAAACTTTTGACCCCACTAAGGGTTTTAAACTGTATCTTGTGAAACTCGTTGTCATTGAACACATTTGGTACTCTTATAAATAAATAAATATGAATGTTTGCTCATATCTTGTGCTTGAAAAGCTTTCGTGGTTACACCTCGTGTTTCCGCCTTAGCGGGGTGTGACAGATTGGTATCAGTGCTCAAGGTTATAACGAACTAGTTTTCTCTAAAAACTAAACTATAACTACAACTATTTTCAAACCAAAAAGTTTTCCTTGCATGAAAAATGTTTTCATCGCGATGCACTGCCCAAGTTCCGTGCCCTTTTTCTAACATTGGATTCACGTAAGTATAGCACATGAGTTCTTAACGCTTATCGATGTATATATCTGTACTTTGGATTTTGACAAGATCATGCATACCCCTACTTATGTGATTGTTATTTCGGATTCAGAGGATGATTCCTCTGTGGTCCCCGAGACTTCTAGTGATAGTTACATTAATGGTTACTTCGCCGATACGGAGCCCGAGGAGGATGAGGATGTAGACATTGTAGGAGATAGCGTGCCGCTAGGTCCCGTCGTGTCGGATGATGAGCCTGACGTTCCCGTCAGTGAGGCTCAGGGAGATGCTGCGAATACCGCTGTCCCAGCCCCTGTGGCTACGGAGCCGCCCGTCGTTGTGCCGGAGTCTTCCCGTTCTCGTCGTCCGTTTCTTGGTGGTATGCGCACTGTATGCACCGCCAGGAAGCGTGTGTGCAGGCCCCAGCCCCTGGAAGCTGTGGCACCAGCCCAGCCCAGCCTAGCCATGCTGCTGAGTCTTCAGAGCCCCCTCGGAAGAAGCTGCTTAGGAGGTCCCAGTCCCGCAAGCGGACCTTCCTACCTACTATAGCAGGCTACCTGGCCCATAACGACGAGGATTCCGACGACGACATCTATATTACTGCTCATGGTGTCGAGTCCTCCCAGCCCCGATTGACCCTCCTGTCCCCGGTCCTCTTGGTACCTTACCTATGCGTCCCACCCTCCACTCGGTGCGTGGCATGATAGGAACCCATGACGATCTGATCTGTGATCTGTGGGATCGTACGGATGCGATGGAGACCGATGCACAGGCTGAGGGTTCTGCGAGGGCCACTACCATCGAGCAGCTCACTACTCTTCGAGCTTGATTGGAGGAGGCCGAGCGCGGACGTGCAGAGGCTGAGCGTGGGCGTGCGGATGCGTGGAGACGTTTGGACATCCTCGATCAGAGGATGGGTGAGTTGGACCATGGGATGAGGGCTGCTCTAGCTGCCTTAGTTGTTATTTTCCCTCCACTTCCTCAGTAGTTAGGTTCTAGCTATGGTAGTTATAGCTTTTGATACCTAACCTAATCTATGGTAGTATCTTTTGGGTCATTTCAGTGTATGGTTTGGGTTGTAGTATTCTACATATTTTGTATCATTATCACAAACCGATGTACTAAACACGAAATGAATTAATGAAATGACGATGTTATGTTTTATTTATGTCTCTTTATTATTATCTGCTTATACCATGGTTTAGTTAGTTATTCTTGATATATGTTTATATGTGTATGCATTGCCGCTATTATATTCACCGGTTGTGTGAAAACGCTTGTCACGGGAATCGTGATGTCCATGGTTGTTCATTCGAGCGCACATCATTGACAATATTTTCGATAAATATGTGTCTCATTCTTTTTATTTCTAATGCAATAGAAAGAAGTCATGCCGCCCCGAAAGAACACCCGCAATACCAAGGACAGCACGTTCCCAACCACGTCCGAAGAGCTAGCCCACGTGATTGCGCAAGCCACTGCGCAGCACGACGCTAACCACACAGACTCCAGTGGTGGATCTGGCGGTAATGGCAGGCGAAGTACAAACGACACTGACACTGGTAAAATATCGATTTGCTATGCTCCCTATGGCCTTGTAATCACTACTGTTGTTGACGATGTTTCATTATCTATGACATAGACGGTGAGAACATGGTTCATGGTTGTTCCTACAAGACTTTCATGGCTTGTAAACCATGGAATTTTTGTGGGATGGAAGGAGTGATCAGTATTTGTTGTTGGATTGAGAAAATGGAATCAGTTCTGCATATCAGCTGTTGCGCTGAGAACCAGAGAGTCAAGTACTCTACCTGCACCTTCCAGGATGAGACGTTGACTTGGTGGAATCTGCAAGTTTAGACTTAGGGTATAGATGCCACGTATGGTCTCTCGTGGAGCGATTTGAAGTCCATGTTGATGGAGAAGTACTGCCCCCGTAGTGATCTGCAGAAACTTGAGTCAGAGTTCTCGAATCTGACTATGTCTGGAGCGGAGGTCGCCGCCTACACTACTCGTTTTCATAAGCTGTCACGTCTAGTACCCCATATGGTTACTCTGGAGTACAAACGGGTTGAAATCTACATATGGGGTCTCTCCCCTAAGATTCGCAGTATGGTAACTGTTGCTGAACCCACCACCATTCAAGGAGCCGTCACCCTCGTGCATAGTCTTACGGATGACACAGTGCATATGGGTGCATTGCTTAAGAACGAGGTTGAGAAGAAAGGAACCGCGGGTGACAAAAGAAAGTGGTCGGATACCAGGAAGGGTAAAAATGGTGGAAATCGGTCTGATAAGAAATAAGAGACTGCCCAGGCATTTGTTGCAACTACTACTGCAGTGTCTGAGCCCCGCAAGAAGTATAGTGGATCGCACCCACTTTGCAACAAATGTAACTATCATCATGTCGGGTCATGTGACAGCATTCGTTGTGACTTCTGCAAGAAGTTCGGGCATCAGACTTCCCGCTGCCGTGCTAAGGCTGCTGGTAACCCTGTCGGGAAACCGGGATGCTTTGAGTGTGGTGTTGCAGATCACTTCAAGAAGGATTTCCCGAAATTGCGGAACCAAGATCGCAGTACAGCTTTTGTGATCCGAGCTGATGAAGCTCGTGAGGGTCCCAACGTTGTTACCCGTACGTTCCTTGTTAACAACACTTATGCTTCTGTACATTTTGATACCGGTGCCGATTTAAGTTTTGTGTCGACCAACTTTAGAAAGACCCTTGGAGTAGGATCTAGTAAGTTGGGCACATGTTACTCTATAGAATTGGCCAACGGTAAGGTTATCGAGTCGGAAGAAGTCGTTGAAGGATGTACCCTAGACTTGGGAGATCATGAGTTTCCCATCGACTTACTGCCAATCGAGTTGGGTAGTTTCGATGTGGTAGTTGGCATGGATTGGTTGTCGAAGGACCATGTGGAGATCGTGTGCCAAGAAAAGATTGTCCGTATTCCCCTTCCTAGTGCCGAAGTTCTCTCGGTAAAAGGAGAGAACAGCCGAGCCACGATACGGATTATATTTTGCATGAAAGCCCAGAAGTGCGTTCGCAAGGGCTATTGTGCGTTTCTAGCACATGTGACAGAGAAGAAGTCGAAAGGAACGCATCAAGCTTCTACGTGCTCGCGCACTAGGATTGGCGATCCATTCGAATCTCACAGACCACATTCGTGAAGCTCAGCGAGAAGCTCTCAAGGAAGCCAACATCAAGGAGGAATCGTTGCACGCCATGGTTAGACTATTGGAACCCAGGGCCGATGGAACGTTGTACTTCGCTAATAGAATTTAGGTTCCATTGTTTGGTGGATTGAGGGAATTGGTACTCGATGAGGCCCATAAGTCGAAGTATTCAGTTCATCGAGGATCCGATAAGATGTAAAAGGATTTGAAGGAACTATATTGGTGGCCTAACATTAAAGGTAACATTGCTATGTACGTGGGAAAGTGCCTCACGTGCTCTAAGGTCAAAGCTGAGTACCAGAAAACCCTCCGGCTTGTTACAGCAACCTGAGATACCCGTGTGGAAGTGGGAGCACATTTTGATGGATTTTTTAACTATGTTGCCAAGGACGAAAAACGGTCACGACGTAATTTTGGTAATTGTGGATCGATTGACCAAATCTGCTTACTTCTTGCCAATCAAGGAAACCGATAAATTGGCAAGACTCTACATTAAGGAGGTTGTATCTAGACACGATATCCCAGTTTCCATCATTTTGGATCGTGATAGCCGGTTTACTTATAGGTTCTGGCAGACGCTGAACGAAGCCCTCGGTACTCGATTGGACATGAGTACGGCTTACCATCCCCAGACTGACGGACAGAGCGAGAAAACGATCCAGACGCTTGAGGATATGATTCGTGCATGTGTGATTGACTTTAGAGGTAATTGGGATGCCCACCTACCTCTAATCGAGTTTTCGTACAACAATAGTTATCACACTAGCATCAAAGCCACACCGTTCGAAGCTCTCTATGGACGCAAATGCCGATCACCGTTGTGTTGGGCAGAAATTGGTGACAAGCACTTGACTGGTCCGGAAATCATCCAGGAGACGACCGACAAAATCTTTCAGATCAAGGACTGATTGAAAGCTGCCCGGGATAGGCAGAAGAGTTATGACGATACGAGGAGGAAACCTCTGGAATTTCAAGTAGGCGACAAGGTCCTACTAAAAGTCTCTCCTTGGAAAGGAGTACCTCATTTTGGTAAACGCGGCAAACTGAACCCAAGATACATTGGTCCATTCGAAATCTTGAAAAGAGTTGGCCCAGTCGCGTATAAGTTAAACTTGCCCGACGAGCTAAGTGGAGTTCATGACACATTTCATGTGTTGAACCTCAAAAAGTGCTTATCAGATGAATCGTTGATCATTCCGCCCAAGGAAACCTAGATCGACGATCAACTTCATTTTATTGTGGAACCCGTCGAGGTCATGGACTGGAAAGTCCAAAAGCTGAGACGTAGCCGAGTTAAGCTCGTTAAAGTTCAGTGGAATTCCCGACGCGGACCTGAGTTCACTTGGGAACCCGAGGACCATATGAAGCGAAAGTACCCCTCTCTCTTCAAGGATTCCCCGGTATCTGATAGGTCACATCGAATTTTGTGGACGAAATTTCCTCAATAGAGGGAGAATGTGACACCCGCCACTTAGCTAGGTCAAAATCCGTACACTCTTGTAACACCCCAACCGATGGCGGAAACATCGGGATGTCACGTATTGATGATTGTTCAGTAGCTCATGGTGAATAATAAATTTCATTAAATGATTTAAATAAATTACATACAATTGTTCTACAAGAATTCGTACATCAAATTGAATAAAACTATGCACATATCTTCAAGCAAATCTTCAAGCAAGTAGAACCTGAAACATGTTAAGTTGAAAATATTTTGGGTCAACAAAAGTTGGTGAGAATTACATAGGTTTTGATAATCGAATAAAATTGTTGTGCAATTCATGTGTCATAGCAATCTAGTCCATATGCGAAAACATACTAGAAGTAAATCGAGTGCATAATCAACCATTGTGACTGTTGTATTGTGGTACATCCCATACGCTCATGGTTCACTCGTTTATATTGCAGTAACAAACACCCACGCAACCTTTGTAGGAGGCACGTATCCGGGTGGGATTGTCAGTCCAATAGATCTATCAATGTATACCGTTTGGCTGATGAATGTTTATGCTAGAATTGTGCTTACCCTAGTCATGTTCAAGACATAATGCAACAAAGAAATACACATAGACACATTGATGATTGAATTGCATAAATAATGTTGTAACATGTTTCACCCCAAAAATGGTGATAAATAGAAAAGGGGCTATGTAAAACTCACCTTAGCAAAATGTTATCTCTTGAAAATAGTGTGTTGTCCAAATGTGTCAAGTATCACCCTATAATAAGGTAATAAATATGTCTAAGTCTATCTAGTCTACAAATGTATATGTTCTAGGGCTTTGAATAGGGGATAAATGCTTGTTTAATTATTATTAAAAATGTTTGATAATTGAGAGAAATTATTAATAAATAAATAACCAAAAATCTTTTTATGAATTTTGAATCTAAGATGGTCACAAGAATGTGTTTAAAGTATAAAAATAATTTTTATAAAATTATTTTCTTTAAAATAGATTATTAAATCTATTTATTACAAATTGTCAAACTTTAACTTTAATAATTAAAAATTACTAAAATTAAAGAATTATCAGTTTAAAAATTATATTTTTGTTCTAAATATTCAGAAATAATTTGTATAAAATTTTGGTGCAAAAATATTAAAAATTGAATTTATTATGATTTATTTATGATTAAAACTAACAAAAATTGATTAAAAATATTAAATAAATGATTTTTCAGAATTAAAAATCATTTTAGAAAAGTTTATCATTAAATAAACTCAGAATAATTTTTGTGGAAATTTATAAAATTGTTTTGATATATTAATGGAAGTTTATAAATATAATAGAATAAAATTGATTTAATTATTATATATATTAAATAAATTAATTTTTGAAAACTAAAAATTGTAGGTGAAACATTTATATCAGATTAACTAAAAGTAATTTTTTTAGAATTTATTAAAAGGTTTTAATAATTAAAAACGAATTTATAAAATTATATGAATAATATATATTTAATCTTGATTTAAAAACAAAACAAAAATGAAGGTTTTGCCCTGGCCGGGATTCGAACTCGCGTGGTTCAGGGACATGGCACCAGACACAACCACTTGGTCCAGACCAGTGGTTCTGTTTGGTTCTTGTTTAATTAAAATAAATAGCTTCATTTATTCGTATTCTTCCCCAAAATCAAATACGAGCCCTAACAATTCCAATCGAACAATCCACACATCAATAACCTGATTAATCTTAGGGCTTTTGATGTGTGGATGCCGATGATCAAAACCCACCAAAAAAATTGTACTTACAATGCAGATTCGAGTTCGATTGATTGGTCAAACCAAATAGTCAACTGCGATCCAAAGAACAAGAACAGAGTGTTTATGTGGAGAACTGGAGGTTAAGAAAGGAGTATTGGCGAGTTGTGAAGACTCGTGAATGATCAATTTATAATGCCATGCCCTGGAACGATGAATTGGTAAGTGTTGACCAAACATTGAATGTCAAACGCGTAAATGGTTAAAATTGGAATGAATTGATTTATAATTGGATGTGTAATGACACATACAGGCCGATAATCACGACTCCAAGTCAACCCCATGATAAATTTCGCGTTAATAGAGTCAATTAGACTGGTAAAAAAGATGGAAGCTTCTTTGTGGTCTAATCTGCTGCTGCTGCTCGTCGACTAGGAAAGGAAGGAGGAGGGGAATTTTTTTTTGTGCATTAATACAAAGTGAATTAGATTTAAAACAAGTTATAGGTGTGGCTCAGCTGGTCGGGACGTGTGGGTGGTTGTGGCTTGGCTCCGGTTCGAGCCTCAGGAGCAGCACTCTTTTTTTTTTTAGATAAGGGGGAGGCCAAGAGGTGGGCCAGACTTGGGCTTGGGCTTGTCTGGTTGGGCCTGCCTTTGGGTTGGGTTATAAAAAAAATCACAAATCAGTTATAGCACTAGACTATAGTTATTATTTACTACTATTATTATTATTATTATTATTATTATTATAAACCTTTATATATATATATATATATATATGAATATTTATCATTGTATTAGGCTTCAAAATATCACCCAAAAATAAAACTTGTCGTTTTAATCCGTAACGTACAATTATTTAACGTGAAATGTTACAACTCTCTAGTCAACGTTTAATTTTTCATGCATTATTCCTGACATTTTATATGCATAAGTCCCCCGAGATAGTCTAGCAATGTCCAAACGAGTATAATTTCACCCATATCAATGAATCTTAGTGACACGAGTTTATATATTTGCAGGTGATTTGCCAAAAATCATGTATAGATGCTCATTTATTAAACAATACAATGGGAAGCATCATGGATTTTATGTATAAAGCCTAGTATTTATTTATTCAACTAGCATACCTATATACATATGTATTCACATGTACACAACACCCACTTTTATATATATATATATATATATATATATATATATATATATATATATGGAAAGGATAATGTGGAAACCCTTGTTATATGGTAAACTCTGGAAACTCTGACTTCCCATTTTTTTTTATTTTTTGAAAAAAAAAATAGGGCATGTAATATACATGATTTTAAGCATTTTGAGCCAAAAAAATCAAAAAAACGCCGAGTAGTTTTTTTTTTTTTTTTAAATAAAGTTTTGACTAACACATGTTAAGCGAAACTAACACGTGTTAACCATTTGTTACCCGAAGACGGTTTTTTATTTTAAAAAAAATGGCTCGGCGCTTTTTCCATTTTTTGGGCCCAAAATTCTTAAAATCATGTATACTACATACCCTAAAATTTTCATATAAAAAAAGTCGGGAAGTTAGAGTTTCCAAAGTTTACCATATAACAAGGGTTCCAATATAACCTTATACTATATATATATATATATATATATATATATATATATATATATACATGCATACAAGAAGCTAGTAAACATATTTATAACTAGTTCTTACACATTCTTTTTGTTCCATCTTAAATGAACTAACTAATTTTTTTATAATCTTAACTATATTTGGTGGAACAAGTGATCAACACTAGGATTTATGGAACCTACTAGCCAAAAATGATCCCCACCACCTTGTTTAATGTTTTGTTTTCTACTAAACACTTTGGCCAAGAGAGACGCTTTGCAGGCTGATTAGACATAAAGCCTTAGATTATCTGAAAAAATTAACACAGACGTCTCGTTTTGGTCAAAACGAAACGCTTTGCTTAAAGGGTTTAATTAAAAGTAAGGGAGTTTAATCAGAAAGGTAGGAAAACAATTGATATGTGTGTCTTAATCTTCTAAATTATCTTTGATATTGACATCTTGTTACTATTATATATAATTTGTCGTTTGCCCGATGAAACCTTATGCTGGCGAAGGTGGTTCGTTGGTAAGGACCAATTGACACATGTAACCACGATAGAAATCATAACATGGAGGCCATAACCATTGACAATAATTAATATAAAGTATATATATATATTTTTTTTCTTTTTTGTAGTTACATGATAGAAAACGACCCATAAAGTGTCCATACCATGAGTTTGTTCATCTAATTCCAACTAAATATAGGGTTAGAATATTTAGACTTTAACGTGTAAGTTAAAATTTTGATTATTATATGACTTAGAGATACAATAATCACTTTATAGTGTTTATCACGATTTATCCAACATAGGTTTTTTTTTAACTGTGACTTTCATATGAGTGAGTCAATGTCACACTGTTTAATCGGCAACCCTAACCAAGGTCTGCCCCAGACTACGTTGTCTTAACCAGGCTCGTGCTGGTATATCTAACATAGTTATTAATACCATAAAAAATACTATATTTTCTTATTATAAGATAAATTAATCAACCTCGTTTCTTTATTTTAAAAGCTTACCATTTTTTGTAAATAGAAGAATAGTTTGGTAAACCCTTTAGTTTTGTGATACGTAATAAATATAGAAAACTACAATGTGCGTCCCTCTCTTCCCTGATATGTAACTACTTGTGTCACAAGGGTTATCTTTTGTAAAAGCAGCATACTTAATATGGTGAAATGTCAACTTTAAGGGCTGTTTGGTTGATTAAGTACTGAATTATTAAGAGGTCTGAATGGTTAAGTAGTTCTGAATGATTAAGTGCTTAATGGTTCAGCTATGCACCAAGTCTGAATGGTTCAACTCTTAATCATTCCATTCAGAGCCTTTTTTTAGGTTGAAACAAACAGTCTGAGGCGCTGTTTGTTTTTTCTACAGGAAAAGGTCTGCAGTCTTCGGACCACATCTGCACGAGAAGAGGTGGACCAAAGGTCTGCAGTCTGCAAGAAAAAGACTGTTTGTTTGTTAACGTCTGCAGGCTGCTGAAATAAACTGAAATTTAAATAAACTGATTTTTTACAGCAGTCTGGTGGTGGACTGTGGTGGTGGTGGACCGTGGTGGTAGACGGTGGTGGACCGTGGTGGACGATGGGTGGTGGGTGGTGGTGGCGCGTGGTGGTCATGGACTGTTGTGGTGGTGGTGGACCGTGGTGGTGGACCGTGGTGGTAGTGGTGGTGGGTGGTGGACCATGGTGGTGGTGGACCGTGGTAGTGGTGGACGGTGGTGGGTGGTAGTGGTGGTAGACGGTGGTGGTGTTGGACGGTGGTGGTGGTGGATGGTGGTAGTGGATGGTGGTGGTGGATGGTGGGTGGTGGTGGGTGGTGGTGGTGGTGGACCGTCATGGTGGTGGTGGACCGTCATGGTGGTGGTGGACGGTGGTGATGGTAGACATTGGTGGTGGACCGTGGTAGTGGTTGTAGACGGTGGTGGTGGTGGTGGACCGTGGTGGTGGTGGTGGTGGTGGATGGTGGTGGTGGGCGGTGGTGGTAGGTGGGTCGTGGTGGTGGGAGACCGTGGTGGTGGTGGTGGTGGATCGTGGTGGTGGACCGTGGTGAGGAGAAGAGAAGAGAAGAAGACCTTTGAAGACGTTAGAAGACATTGGAAAAAGTCTGCACCAAGAAGAGGTCAGGAAGACTTTTTTGAGTGAAAGGTCTTTCAAAAAACAAACAATCTGCAGACCCTAAACGTCTGTACGGCGCAGACAAAAGAGGCCAGAAGTGTTTCTGAGCAAAAAAATAAACAGCCCCTGAATGCTGAACTATTCAGAGCTGAATGGTTCAGAGCATCATTAAAAGGCTACCAAACAGGCCACTCACATCTAAAAAAATTGACGCTGTAGAGTTTTTTTTTTTTTTTTTTTTTTTTTTTTTTTTTTTTTTTTTTTTGCAAAGGGGACACAACAAAGGATTTTTGGCGATCACGAAGTTAGCCTGACTATTTGGTCAAAGCATAGGGACACAAGTTGTTATTCTATATATTCTATATATATTTAACAACCCGCTCATTTGAACAGTAACCTAACATTAGTATAACGGCGTCAACCTTCCACGCGTTGTTTCCCTTCCTTTTTACCTACCCGTTTCCCCTCTTCTCATCTCAGGAAACCCTTTCAAGGAGCAAACTCCACCTCCACCCCATCTGATCATCTACTCCATCGCAGCCTCTTCTTCTGCCCTCCTCCCTCACCGCCCCAGATTATTGCCCCATGGTGCGTGCTCGGTGCTTCGTTGCATCAAAATGAAGACAAGAGAGATATAAACAACAGAACCCAGGGCCACCGCTACCACCATCGAAAGCCCGTTGGTGGAGCTCAAGGTATGATTACATATTAATGGAGTATGAAATTGAACAGTACTTGATGCCCTCTTTTGGTGGTTTTGATCACAAGTTGCTATACGTGTGTTCGTCCATGGTGTTCCCGCGTGTTTTGTGTTTATCCACGTGTAGAGAACACATATAACCCATGTTTCACTTTTCCCGTGCTGCCGGTTGCACTAATGATTTTAGCCGGTATGTTTGTTCTGTTATTATTGTGCTTGAAACCCGTTTCCGTAGGTACCATTTTTGCTGGACATCTTCTTAACCTGTGATTAATCTCTGATTCTTCGTGTGTTTTTTGGTGTTGTAGGGATATTGTTATAATTTCCATTTTTCCATTCGATGTTGATTTAACTAATGGAGGTTTGCTTTTTATGGAAATTGCAGGTCTTCCAATTTGAGGGCATATGTTAGGTTTCAGTTTAGAGACAACATTTTCTTACGTTGTTTCCAAACATAGCTAAAATCAGAGTTTATTGTTTAGTTGCTCACAAACAGGTTTATGGTTGACTTATGCAAGTGAATCAGCCTTGAACAGGGAGTTGCGACCATTTGCTGTCGTTCAAGGTGTGTGTTATCATTGTTGTTGCTGGTTTTTTTTCCTAATTTCGTGATTGTATGTGTTTTTTAGTGGTTTACCTTTAGTTATGTGTTAAAGAGTTGTTGATCTGCGCCTGTTGTTGCTACATTTTCATGCCCGCCAACTGTTCGATTGTATGTTACTATCTTTTTTCCGGTTCGCTATGTTTTTCCTTTTCGTGTCTTAATAATTGTTGATGTTTTATGGTGACATTGTTGTTGTGGCTGCTTTTTGTGTTCAGTATGAAAACTGTTAACCATTTTTTATGAACTCATTTTTGTTAAGGTAGGTGTGTTTTAGATATGCATCTCTTAGATTGGTCACTTGATGTTTATAGAATTCGTAGTTAATATGCTCAAATTAAATGTTAGCTAATTGACCCGTTTATAACACTTTTGCCTAGGAGATCCATGGAGCGATTTTATAATTGCAGCGGTGGTTTTGCATCACCTCCTTCGTTCTAGATCTGTAATGCTTGGAGGGAAAGGTAGAAGCAAAAGTAATTGAGACGGTGATGCGTCGAAAGCTACTGACCTTCAGTGAAGTGTTGGATTCAATTTTGGATTACAGTAAGGGGAATGAAGCTGGCTTTAATCTCAAAACACATCAGGACTTTAATAATGGTACTCACTCTTTTGTTTCATTCCTTCAGATTTTATTTTATCATCAGTAAATATATAATCTTACAACTTTTTTTGGATTTCAAGATTGTTGAAAGCATGGCCAGGCGTTTTTAGGATTTTTTTAACTAATTGTATAATTTCGTAGTAAACTCATGCAAATATCCGAGAAGTTATTGATTCTTCAAAACACCTTAAAATAAAAAATAACAAAAAAAAAATCATAATATTTTCAACTGAAAAAGAAATAATTCACAACAAGGACTACATATATTTTGGCAGGCTGTGTGAATTGAACAAGTGAATAAGGCCTACAGACAACTCTCTTCAATTTGGTAACTTTATCTTTGAAGTTGAGTTGGTTAAAGTTGTTATTATGGCTATGTAATGTTGATTCAACAGTTATGGGCCAATTAGTTTTAAATTTTTAGGGGGGTGTTACACTTTGATGCGTGCCTGAGCCATGCAGATTAGTTGTTTGATACAAATGCTTCTAATGGTACCTTTTGAACCAGGGTTACAAATGTCTTTGTCATTAAGTTCGGCACTTACATATGTATATATAGTCTGGTTCCGGTACAAATGAAACTAAATGTACAAAGCGTACAATTTAATGAAAATAACAAATCTCGCGGTCTACATTTCTTTGAAATCTGCAGAAAATTTTGGTTGTTTGGCGCGTTTTCAATTGATTTCATCGGGAATCATCGGAAACTAAAATGTAAACTGTTAACCGATTATTTACGTCTTGATACTCAAAACTCTCTGTTTTAATGACTTTTATATAGGTTCCTATACCGCCACGAAGCGTTGGAATGTAATAACGAGAATAAGGTAACCAAAAATAACCTTGAAATTAATCTGCACATGGTTGTTAATTTTATTTAACAACTTTTGGTATAACACTCTTATTAGTGAGTTCAGTTACCTAACTGGTCTATGTTTTTAATAAAATTTATACCAAAATGTTTATGGAGACGTCACTCTCAGGCTCAGGAAGAAAGCAAGCGAGTGAGTTTTCTACAAATTTCTATTTTGATAATTGTTATGCGAGAAGTAACTTTGGTAGTACACAAAGCATTACCTTGCATATTGGCAATTGGGATATAAACGCCTCGCTCTTTTTTAAACCAAGGATACTACTTGCTAGGTGTTTGAAAGAAATGCGAAACTGGTGTCTAATGATGTGATATTTTTCTTTCAGGTACCAATCTCACAAATGGACACTTCATGTTAGGAGGCCAACTAATGAGTGTAGTCGTTAAATCAGTCGCGGTCCAATTGCATTCCAGTTTTAATAACCCAACATGGGTTGTGGAATGTCCTCCATTTGAACTATCAGAGTCTTTATAGTGATGTTTTGAGTGTCAACTGTTTCCTACAAAACATGTAACTTTGTGTGATTCATTAACACTGCTACTAATGCAAAATGACTGAACTCTTTTACTTGCATGCTAACCTGTTCGACAACGCACACATTGACAAACACACTTTAAGTGCCGTAACTAACTAAGTTACAGACGCACAACGCCGCGTCCGGCAAGAGCTCATTTGAACAGTACTTTACTAATATTTTATTTGTACTCAGCTTTGGATAGTTTGTTTAAAATTGATTTAATTAATAATTGAAGAGTATTCCATGGCATGTTTTCTGACTTTCTCTAAAACTTCATCTCTCATCTTCTCTGCGTCTGACCAGTCACCCGTTTCATTTATCATTGTCCCACCACCATCACCGCAGTCATCATCACCACCAGCACACCAACACAACATCATCACCGTCACCGTTTACCACCTTCAGTGATAAAGGAAAGAGAAGAGATAAAGAAAGAGAGAAAGAGGGAGAAGATAGTGAACGGTGGAACCACTTACCGCCGTCAAACCACACCCACCATCACCACTCACACACCGTCAGATACAAATATAAGGTTCAGGCACACCGTCGGAGAGCTGGGTGCATGGTCGGTGCCTCAGGAAATGTTAGATTGATATTCCGGTGAGGTCGGCTAGGATTATGCCCAGAATCTGGTTACCTGAACCAGGTTTGCATGTCTGTTTTCTTTAGTATGAGCCATGATTTAATAGTATTTGTTCATTCACTGACAGTGACTATCCACATTCCGGTGAAAATTTCAGTTTACAAAAATCGATGAATTGACAATTAATAAGGTTAGATCCGACAGTTAAGTTTACGATCTTTGCTTTGAGATTGATGGTCTATTCGGCGGCCTAGGTAGTTAATCGAGGCTGGAAGGTGGACCATCGTTTCAGGGAATAAATGTGACAGCGTTAGTGCTTTTAAGTTTAGGCTGGTTGTGGTGATAACGTAGCTGCGGTGATGGTTAAATTATTGAATTACATATTGGATAGAGACGGTGCCATACACCTATATCTCTGTAAAAGTTGTGTGGTGAAAAATACACTTATGGAATTGGGATCTATAGTCATGACAACTCGGGACCTTTAAACGAATCTTAGGCATATTGTATATAAATTATTATATTGTTTGTATATAATCACTTAGTTAAAAATTTACAGATTTATAAAAATGAAAATATAAAGTTTTTTTACGAATGGCTCGCGATTTAACCAGCCATAACGCGCAAGGTGTATTGATTAGGTTTTCGAGGCAAGTCGATTAATTCTATTCGTCCGTGAATTTTCGTTTGTGTATGTTTACGTGAGTTTGAAGATTAGATTTTCACAACGCATCCGAAGGCGCGTAAAAAACCTAGTTTACTCAAATGATAAATATATCTAGGGACATACTGTTAAATGTTAATACGCTCCCCATGGTTATTTTAACACCCATATACGATTAGCATGTTTGACATAATATAATTCAACTAGAGGAGTTCTACCATGTGGACAATGCTTTTGGTTAGGGATATACAATCGATTATTTTGGGTGACACCAAATAAAACAATCCATAGGAAAGCAGTAAAGATCAATTTTAAAGATAAATAAAAATGATTTAGCCGCTATCGACTAAAAACATTGTAGGATGACATATTTTCATATCTCCCGACTATTTTCTCCATTCATACATAATTTAAGTATCTCTTTCAATAATCATCACACGTTAGTCGATTTTAAAGTACATATATTAAAAATGATTTAAGAGACGTGCATGGTGAGGTGATTAATTATCATTTATTAGCTAGAGATTTACCTAGTGTCTAAGGGGCTGTTTGGTAGCCTCTGAATGGTCATTAAGAGGCTACATCTGAATGGTTCATAATCTTTTAATTGTTAAGATGTAATTTTAAGTATGGACAGTTAGGAGGTAACATCTTAATGGTTACCTTTTAACCATTCAGACTTAAGGTTACCTCTTAACCATTCAGAGGATATGGACCATTAAGAGGTAGCCTCTGAATGATCATTAAGAGGCTACCAAACAGCCCCTAAGATTAATCATTTGCTAGATCTAACCGGCTTAACAACCTTTGTAGTCAATATTCCAAGCAACACCAACCAAAATATAGAAAATTAGATTCTTACAAAACTTACTACATATATGAATATATATATATATATATATATATATATATATATATAGTTAGCTAGTTCTTATATAATAGATTCTAAAACATGTATACCATCTTTACATGATTAGTGACCTGTCTAAACATGATTAATGAATTACCTAAACACAAACACATTGAATAGCTGTACGCAGCCATCATGACCACAACCTTAACTTTAAATAAAAATGAAACATTGGTCAAAGTTAAGTTGTATGACAAAATGATAAATTAAAAAGGAAGTAATCATCCAAAAACAAACACAGCTAGGTCTAAGTTTCGATAAATTAAGTCAAAACATAATATTAGGGTGTGAAAGTATCAACATGTTGGTATTTTTTTTCAATTCTCAAAATATAAATAATATTAAACATATGACCAACCGAAACTAAATTTTGAGTCCAAAATTTGACTTTAACATAAAAACACACAAATGGAAGCTTGGAAAAACACAATGGACAAGAAAAAAATACAATGCACAATACCAAAAAAAATTGCATCGGACAAAAAACACAATCTGCAGCAAAAAACACATTGATCAAAACTGAAAAACACAATGAAAGGGACAAAAAACAAAATGAACAGATGAAAATAACCCAATGGACAGACGAAATAACACATTGTGTTTTTTTCTGCTGCAGATTTGTGTTTTTTTAATGTACCTTGCATTGTGATGTTTTTTTTCTATATGAACAAAACCCACTAAAAAGCCATTTTGTTTTTCGTTTATTTGTATAACACCATGGTACTCGTGGGAAAGATAATAAAACGCTCGTTAATTTGAAGTATTTTTTTTTTAAATGATGTATAAAAAAGTTATTATATATTTTTTGTTTAGGAATGCCCCACTAAGTGCCATGTATCCACAGCCCAATTGTTTTATTATAT
Source organism: Ambrosia x helenae (assembly GCA_030844895.1). NCBI lineage: Eukaryota > Viridiplantae > Streptophyta > Magnoliopsida > Asterales > Asteraceae > Ambrosia > Ambrosia x helenae. Next base: position 34,736,822 of record CM061231.1, read on the forward strand.
ATTTTATTTTAGTCTCATACCCTCATGTGAACCAAAATTACTACAAATTATGTTTATAAAAGTTGTTGGGCCTCCTTCACTCATCACTAGACTCATCATCCATCTCTCTCTTCACATTTCTTTTTCTTACTTTAACATGTTTATTCATTCTATAGTATCAAAAAGGCAATAATCATTAGTTAATAATAAAGGGTTTGCATGTGCAATGCGACGCGTGTTACCGACGCTTATTTGAAGAGTACATTTTAGCCAACATGTTGCTTATTATTGTTGTTTGTTTTTGTTATTGTTATTGTTATTGTTATTATTTTATTATTATTATTAATAATATTATTATTATTATTATTTTTAGGTTATGGATCATTTTATTTAAGAATGTTAGTGCATCCAAACGTTATGTTCCTGGCTTAGATATGTATATATGACCTCGTACGTATGTTTTAGACGTTAACATGTAGGTTTTGGGGGTCTAGGGGCAATTCTGGAATATTGTAAAAGGTTCCAAGCGCATGGGAGTCCCATACGCCTAGTAGCTAAGGCGCATGAAGCCCCTACGCCTGGAAGACCCCAGGCGTAGGGAGCTGGCCTATAAATAGACCCCCTTTGCACCTCATTTGTAACTTTTGCTAACCCTATATAACGAAGTGCTGCCTAAATTTTGTGTGTGTTGTGTGTTTTTTTTCATTTCCATACTTTTCCAACTTCATGTCTCTTCTCTAACAATAATCGATCCATTGATTCCACCTTTGGATCGATCATATGCGCACGGTATATCAAATCTTGTCGCGATCGTACAAGTGGTATCAGAGCTTGGCTCATACCTCATGTATTTTTTTGTTTGGTGTAGCATCAGATCTGATTTTAGTAGCAATTGTTCATGTTTTGATTGAAAACCCATTTGACCCATTCTTTAAATATGTTTTTGAGTGATTTGGATTATAATTGTTGTTTTGATTGTTGATTTGATTGCATAAACTTATTTAGAAAATGGTTTTGATTTGATCTATATCAAATTTGCATCAAAACATATCAGATCTAAGATTTTTATTGAAAATTCATAAGTATATTCTTCATGGATTTTGGGAGGATTTCTTAGATTTGGATTAAATTGTTAAAAAAAATTTGTTGTTTTGGAGCCTAGATCTGTTGTAGAAAGTGTGTGAATCAATTGATCTTAAAAAACAACATTGGATCTTTCCAGATCTGGATTTTTGAGAAAAAACCATAAGTGTGTGTTCTTGATGTTTTTGATCTTTTTGGATTATAATTTGTGTTTTTGATGGTTTTTAGGCATCATATTCGTGTTCTACATCAAATTCCTCACATAACCTGATCATTGGATCATCCATACGTTCAATTTCATCAAAACATAACCATGATCTTGAGTTTCTGGTCCTTACGCCTGCTACAGAGTTCTTACACCTGTAAGCTTCAGATGTAAGTAGACCTACGCCTGGTAACCCTTTCTCACGCCTGATTCTCTATGCGCTTGATTTTGTTTCCATACACCTATAACAACCTCTATACGTGTGACACGTGTCCCAAACGTGTGGAAACACCTCCCTTACATGTGTAAACCTGTGCTAGTCAAATTTTGACCCGTTTAGAGTTTGACTTTGTCCGTTTTTCATCCAGAACCTCATTTCCTTATCTAATATCATTCCAATCAACATGAGTTGGAATTACCTTACCCAAATAGTCCGTCCCTGGCATATTTAGTAACAACCTCAACCCCAAGTTACCCATCCGTACGTTGTTGCAAACGACATGAACCCTCCACAGCAAGCAAACGTTGTTACACCATTCTCTCCATTCTCTTCCCCACCCCAACAAAAAATGCCCATTTTGGATAATTCTTGGTGATGGTTTCGGCAACATGTCAAGTATAGTGTTCATCAGATGATGCAGTGCGACAACGAGATGGGAAGCTGTAACAAAGCTCCCAAGATACAACATCTCAATGAATATTCGTCTTGGAAGGGAAGGATACAATGACACATAGAGGGGATGGATGCCGAGTATAACTAGCAAACGGGTCGGGTTGGGTTGGGTCGCGGGCCAAAACGGGTCAACTCAAAAAAGGGTTATATCGGTTCGGGTCGGAACGGGTTCGGGTCAAAACGGGTTTCGGGTTCGGGCCAAGACGGGTTTCGGGTCGGGTTGGGTTTAAAAAAGGCTTCTTTTGTAGTATTTACATGTAAAAGAGAAAAAAAAAACCTCAATTTTATACTTTGTTCTAAACGGGTCGAGTCGGGTTGGATTAAAAAAAGCTTTATACTTTGTTATCTAAGATCCTACAATTAAGAGAAAACATATCTATACCATAACAAACCCATTATTGGTTGAATTGGTAACGATACAGAGAAACAACTCAATAACTAGAAGCCAAAGTACACATTTCATAACAAGTTATATGGCTAACAATTTCACATGTCACCAATAAATCATATCAATTATAACTTATAACAGTGTGTTGATATGTGGACAAAAATATAACTAAAAATCTATACAAAATTACAGCTCGAATGATCTTCTAACATAATATAAAATAGCAATTAATTTCTGCCAGAACTTTGAGTTATAGATAAGAAAATGGTGCATCAACAGGAACTCAAGTTAAAAAAGGATTGAATTGTATTTTCATATAACAAGAAACTAACAGCAACCCACTTCAAAAAGCACGGTCTTGATACAAAATAAATGATCAGATCATATATATACATACCTGCACAGATTAGTACCAATAAAGGTAGTCTAGAAAAACCACTCCAGTTGAATCATCTTCCAGTCTTCATACTTACCTTATTACATCAAACAAATTAAAAACTAATAAATGCATAAAAACCAATAATATTTTAGTTTGAGTCTTTACATATTAAAGTGATCATGATCTCCAAAATAACCAAAATACAAGCAATTACCTAAAATTGCTACTATTAAAAGTCGGAATCAATGCTTCAATGTCTTCAACAAGTTCTTCCTCTATGTCATTCTCATTTTCATCTGAATATGTAAAAAACAAAAGTTGTGTTATTAATTATATATAAACATAAAAGTTAAGTTGCAAAGCGAAAGAACATTAATACCTTCTAAATCAAACAACCAATCTCGAGTACATAGTAATGCCTCAACATTTGATGAAAGTAGAGAAGCTCGATCCTCACTTAACACACGACCCCCGATACTGGATGATGATTCGGAAGCAACAAGTAGTAATTGGAATGCTCAATATATCGCGAGCAATTACGACCATTTTTGGATACCTGCCTTGATTATCCTTCCAATACTTTAATTAAACTTTACTTTATTTTTATTATTTATTTCCCTTTGGTTAAGTAACCTTAATTCATATTATATTATATACAATATATCTGATATGTTCTAAAATTTGATCCTAACCTTAACATTTTAAACATATTAGCCGCTCTCCACACTTCACAGCCCCATCTCCTTTCTTCTCCACACTCCACAACCCTACTAATTTAGATTTTGTTTTGGCTGCATTATGATTTATTAAACTTGGTTGAATTGTGATGAATCATTATTAAACTTGTTTTTGTTTTTGTTCATTAATGTCCGTTTATGTTCGTTTGTGTTCGTTTATATTCATGAACTGTTCGTTTAGGTTTTAAATGAACGAACATAAACGAACACGAACATGACAGATTTCTTAATGAACGAACACGAACACAAAAATGTGTTCGATTATGTGTTCGTGTTCGTATTCGGTTAAAGTTAAATGAACAAACACGAACACGCATGTGTTCATATTCGTTTGGTTCGTTTACAGGCCTACACACCACGCAGGCATAACAACACATTCAAACTTCCAAGTTTTATGAAAATAAAGTTATATACACTAAGGACTAAAGTTGTAGATGTTAAAAGGTACAAGGATTCATAGTGAAAATAAAATAAACAAACTAAAGGATTCGACAATCGACACAAATGACGGCCCAAAAACCTTAAAAGAATCTAGCCTCCTCCTAAAGTACTACCATATATGCACAACGTACAACCTTTATATAATCTCGTAATCATCTCTCTGGTTTTGATTCTGTTCAAGAATCTTGTTACTAAACAGTGTAAGAACTTTTTTTTTTTTTTTTTTTTTGCAACTGTTTCATGTCGAAGAACTTTTTTTTTTTTTTTTTTTGCAACTGTTTCATGTCGCACACCAGGTGTTTGATTATTTGCCCAAGTGAAAACCTGGGTTCTTTATGAGTGGAGGCGTGTGTGCATCTTATTGCTTCATTGGTGGGTTGGGTTTTTAATGGTTAAAGTTGTGTGCTTGTTGAATGTTAGCATGTGTTTGTTGTTATACATTTTGTGTCTGCTATCGTCAGTTAAAATCTTGCATATGTATATTACTAATTCAAATATTGGGTCTTTTAGGATTGTTGTATATCCATTTACACATATCAATTGTGAATGCCAAAGTCATTTAGCAAATTGAATTGGGAGCCCTTGATCTCAATAGGAAATCATGGTCTGTCAAATTATGAGACAGCCCGTTAACACGGCGTGAAGTTAAATGAGTTGGTGTTTGACAGGTTTGGGTCATACATGGGTGACATGATTAAAAACGTGTCTAAATAGGTTCAACCTGGTTAACTGGTTTATGACATCCGTAGCATGTTTAACTTATCGTGTTAAATAGGTTAATAGGTCGACAAGACACATTTATGACATGTTTTTATCAAGACAACATAGTTTTATAGCTTTATAAATAATCAAATGTGGATTGTAATTTATGGGGACTTTTATGTATTGTGTTAGTTGCATCTTCTTGTTCTTCAATCGTTGTTACGGCCGCTGTCACTCATGTTATGTAACTACTTATATTTGATCATGTTAACGTGTCATGACATGTAAACCGCTAATTAAACATGTCCCTGCTAGTGTCTAAGAAAATGGCACGTTTAGTTTAAACGTGTCATGTTCGGGTTCGCTAGACCTGTTAATTGGGTCGTGTCATGTTGACCCATTTAACAGAATACGACACGTTTTGCCAGCTCAGATTGTCTGGAAACCCACTCTTGGATATTTACTATTTGTTTCTCTGTTTGCATTTGTTAGTCATCTATATTGCTCTAATATTTTTCCGTCCTCTGTACAGATTATCTTTAAATAAACCCAAAATATGGCTTGCATTTCACATAGTTTTCGAGCTCCAATGAAAATTGGTCAGCTGCCAGTAGCCAATCAGAGGCAGTTTCCAAACAAAGTTTCCCAACTCTTGTTTTTTGCATCCCAAGAGCTTTAGATCATTAAAATTTTGTGATTTCCAAAGATATCAATCCTACACCGCCATTTTCAACAGTCTTTCTTCAGATAATGGCATATCTGGTGAGAAACCAACACAAAAGCTACTAAAATTTCTTCAAGTTTTAATGTTTTCTGATTATTTTTCTTTTGATGTACTAGAAGAGAGAATTTCCGTATTGGTGATTGGTGGTGATGGAAGAGAACATTCACTCTGCTATGCATTGAAACGGTCTCAATCCTGTGATGCTGTTTTTTGTGCCCCTGGAAATGCTGGCATTTCTAACGCCGGTGATGCCACTTGTATTGAAGATCTTGATATATTTGATAGCTCAGCGGTGATAGCCTTTTGCCGTAAATGGGAAATTGGACTTGTTGTGGTGGGTCCAGAAGCTCCTCTGGTATCGGGTCTTACAAATGATCTTTTGGAAGCCAGCATACATGCTTTTGGCCCTTCATCAGAAGCTGCTGCTTTGGAAGGTTCCAAGAACTTCATGAAAAGCATATGTGATAAGTATGGAATTCCAACTGCTAAGGTAACCTATGACTCAGCGTTATTACAAATTGGGTGCGCCGGGCTGGTTGGCTAATCAAGGCAAAACGGGTCAGCAATTTTTAACCCATATTTTAAATTTAATAGATAGTTGATGTGCTAAATACAATTCTAGAAACTATATTGTTTTTTTACTCTAATAATTCACTTTTGGATAAATTGCGTTACTCATTTGAGTAGACCCATAGTGGTCAAGGTCGCAAGGTGCAAAGAGTTGTTGCACAAAAGTCCAAGTAGGTAGGTGGCTGCTTTGCTTATATTTATGTTGCAGCTATGCATCATTTTGCACTTCTGTTGTGCCTAGTTCAAGGTCCTCTCCTTGCTTCTACCTGAGGCACGATCACCTTGTGTGTGCGCCTTGTGCCATTTTGACTACAGATTTGACTTGTTTCCTTCTCAGTTAAATCTTTTAGGCTTTAGCATAACTGATATACCATTAGAGATCAAGTGATATTCATTCAGTTAAGGTTTTAATATTGTATAAATGCAGTATGAAACATTTACTGACCCGTTAGCTGCAAAGAAGTATATCAAGGAACAAGGGGCTCCCATTGTTGTTAAAGCAGACGGGCTGGCTGCAGGAAAAGGTGTAATTGTTGCTATGACACTACAAGAAGCATTTGACGCTATGGACTCTATTCTTGTAGACGGGTCGTTTGGGAAAGCGGGTTCTTCCATAATCATAGAGGAATTTTTGGAAGGTGAAGAAGCATCATTTTTTGCAATTGTTGATGGTGAAAATGCCTTACCTTTAGAATCTGCACAGGACCATAAACGGGTCGGTGATAGGGATACTGGTCCAAACACAGGTGGGATGGGTACATATTGTCCCGCACCTGTTTTGACACAAGAACTTCAGTCATTAGTTATGAGCTCGATAATTCTTCCAACTGTAACAGGGATGGCAAAAGAAGGCTGCAAGTTTGTGGGAGTTTTGTATGCTGGACTTATGATTGAGAAGAAATCGGGATTACCCAAATTAATCGAGTACAATGTGCGTTTTGGAGATCCAGAATGCCAGGTAAACTAGGTTTCACTGCTACTCTGTATTTGGGTCAAATAATAATCCGCTTTGACTAGAACCAGATTAATACTTTTTTTTAAAACAAGCCCTTTTGACCTGTCGCCTGGTTTGCCACGCGGAGTATTAAAGAAAACATTGTATGTGAAACAGGTATTGATGGTTCGTTTGGAGTCTGATCTAGCACAAGTGCTGCTTGCAGCGTGTAAAGGCGAACTAAACTCAGTGAGTCTGGAATGGGCCCCTGGTTCAGCCATGGTTGTGGTCATGGCAAGCAATGGCTACCCTGGAAGCTATGTAAAAGGGACCAAGATTAAAAACATAGAAGAAGCTGAGGCGGCAGCTCCTGGTGTTAAAATATTCCATGCAGGGACAGCCGTTGATGCAGATGGTGATTATGTTGCAAATGGTGGTCGTGTTTTGGGTATCACTGCAAAGGGAAAAGAACTTAAAGAAGCAAGAGACTGAGCTTACAGAGTCGTTGAAGAAATCAAATGGGAAGGCGGGTTTTATCGTAAAGATATCGGTTGGAGAGCACTGATGACCTGTCGTAAGGGTCATGCAAAACCTAATTAACCTAAGTAGATAGGATAAGTAGGGTATCGAATCCAAGGAGCATGTGGTTAGCGTTTCATTAGCGGTTTGTTTGTCTAAGCTATTTACAAAATAAGTATGCAAAACAATTATGAAGTTTACAGCTTTTGATTATTTAAGAATTTAGTTTGAAAGTTTTGTGAACCAACAAATGATTCAAAATGATGACTGAAATAATAAAAATGGTTACTTTGATTAATACTAAAATGCTTGATTGAAAATATTGAATTATAAACAATGATTGTGAAAATGGAGATCACACCGGGTTCAACAAGTAACCTAGGATTCTATAACAAATTGGGACTAATCAAGAAATTGCAATTAGGATTAACGGGTTAATTGTTACAATAGGCTTAGGTGTCAAGTTTCATCAACATCAAAGATGGACTAAACTACACTTCATTACCTAGAACATATAAACCCTAATAACAAGTTAAAGCATAATTAACCGAATTCATTTCCCTAGTAATTGGCGCAAGAAACAATTATCAAAGAGAATTCAAAACAAGATTAACGCAATTAACAAGTTTCTTCAAATCAAAATTACAAAGAAATAAGAAAATACCCAAAATGTTTAAGAACCCTAGATTACGAGTTTACACCGGGTGATTCCAAAGGAGACTAGTCGCTCATGGTTTTGGTTCGTGTCCCACTAGCCAAGAGGCTTGATTTCTCTGTCTTCGATCCACTCGTCCGTGCGTCAAAAAAAAACTTCTTGATATGATGCCATTCCTTTTTTTTTTTTAAGAATAATATTCATCTCCAAAAACCTTGTTGTCCTCCTCAATTACCTCCCTTCTTAATTGTTGTGTATGACTTTGACCACCGTTCAATTATAACTCCACCAATTGTCCACCAACTTTCTTATTTCCTTTCTTTCTTTTTTATATGGCCTAGGGCGAATTTTTGTAATATATTCTTTATTTATTATTATAAATTGTATTATGACCCTATGCTCTCGACTCGGGTGTTCGGGTCTCGAATATAATTTATACTGTTTTAGCCCCGCTCCATGCGATCACCTACCAAAAATATAAAATAAATAAATTAATAGTAAAAACAACCATAAAGTAATAAAATATTTACAATACTAAAATAATAGAGTACATACATAAAACTAATAAAAATACTATCTAATCGACTCAAAAATATACAAAACTGACAAATAAACATGATGCTTGCAACCGCGCATCACACCCCCACACTTATCTTTTTTCGTCTCGAAAAAATTATATACACTCTGCTCAAGACATTATCACAGACTAGCACCCCAGTCGCCCTATCATACCTTAGCTAAGGTCCAAAGTCATACCCCATTTACAGATCAGCATTAGATGTGTTAATTCAGCAAGTCAAATTGATTTCCATTTAAAAACAAAATTTACTCGACTAAATCTAACATGCTTCCGGTTTTTATTTTCATGCAACACACCCCTCACAATTTTTCACTCCACTCGGTTTAATATCTGGACTAGCATGTAATGCGCTAGTATTAATCACTCAAAAACCAAGTATGTAACTCTGTTATCATAGGCTTGTATGACAATCAGACCTCAACTGTAGACAATGCACATATCTAGAGGACTTACGGGTTTTGGGCTTAGGGTAAAGGTCGGATAGATTTGGCTAGAAGTGGCTAAAATAAAATGGTGACACCAACATGATTGACAATCCTTATTCACAATACACATAAATAAACACAACTTTGGGTATATTTGACCCATAACACATATTTCTATTTTTGTATTTGTTTTCTTTTTTTTATTTATTTTTTTTTTCATTTTTTTTTTCACACATATATTTTTTTTCTAACATAAATATAGTCACTTAACACTTTGGATGTCATCAACACTTGGTAAAGGTACTGGTTTATTTGGGTGATTATATGGTTTAACAAACGAAAGGATATAAGGCTCAAAGTTGGCTACTAATGATAATATTCTTGGGTAAACCGGTTAACACAAAACAAATAAAAGGGTATCAAACGAAAAAGGGAATCCTAAATTGCCTTTATCATCTATGTGCATATCTAGTCTACAACCTCGGCATGTATCAAATCACACAAGTTCTGCAATAGAGAAACATCTGGCCTACTCTCAACAAACGAAGATATATATAAATCAATCTATTAACTAGTAGGCTCAAGATCTCACAAAAGTGGGGAAAGGGGTTACCGATGTGTGCATGCATTTATTACCAATAGCTTGTTAAATCTAGTCAGACAATTCTAAACTTTTTTCTTAAAAACACCTGCTGAAAACGGTTCATACTACTTTTCCACAAATTAGACCATGACTAAAGATCTACTGCAAAACAATCAATAAACAACTGGTAGGTACCGAAAGAGCTGCTTTATGCCTGATTAGATTTGTTTTTAGGAACAGTTTTCAAGACATTTTCAATTTTTTAAAATTTTTTTTTTTTAAGACACAAAAATAAATAAAAACGAAGTTTCCCCACCCCCACACTTGAACGGCACATTGTCCTCAATGTGAGCTAGGAATAAAATAAAGCAAATAATAAAAAAAATACAACAGTAAAAGGAACAGACTCCCCTGGATAAGCAATACGCATATTAGTCCATTCAATTCCTTCCAATATCGGCCGCATAGCATTTCATTCGCAGCCGATAACAAACCTGGAACAAAGAAACACGAAAGAAAAAAAAAACAAACAAACAAATCGGGATTCCTGCAAACATTAGTGATTTCCAAATCGTCCTCACCCAAATGGAGATTGAGTACGGGCGGGACAATCTATTCTTGCAATTCAAATCAAAACAAGCAATCCCATGACTTCAACAAAATAAAACTGATTCAAACACACTTAAAAATAAAAATTAAAAAAAAAAGTTAAATAAAACAAATAAATATACAAAATATACAACAATCATACCTGATTCTCATTCATGGTGGTCTCAAAGAACATTTTCCTACCGAGTTTCCAATGTATGCTCGGTAGTTTACATGTCGTGTCCAAAGATGCTTGACTAGTATCGGCATGTAAAGATCATATATTTTGCGAGTCCGCTTCAAAATAACTTGCCCAAAATCGTGCAAGCCAACCTTCCTAACCTTAGGCACCAAACTCACTAGCTCTTCTTGAGGAACCGTGTCTTCAGCAAGGTTGAAACATTCATTTTCTTGTGTAGGAAGACTTGGAACCTCTTCTTTAGCCATGGTGGATTCAATCTTTAAATCTTCAACCACATGAGGGATTGGTGCGGTATTCATCTCCACAACCTCCTCCTCAACTTGTGACAAAATCCACTCTTGTTTTGCTTGACATTTTTCATGAGGTGATAAGGCGATATAAGCCTTATCCTTTCTTCTTTCATAGCTTAGAATGTCGTACTTATAATTCAGCCATTTTAGCCGACATTCTCGTGATTGATGAGGTTTTGCTAATTCTTGTTCGACTTTAGAAAGTTGCACTTTCCTCGTAATCTTGTCAAGTCTGCTTTGATCTGCCTGAAGTTGCCGCTTATGTTCGGCGTTCACTAGTGTTTGGTAGTGATGAAAGGTTGGAGGAGGGGCAAGCTCTTCATAGTACAAGACCGGGGTGTTCTCCCATATTTCATAAGCAATTAAATACCTTCTTGCTGCCTCCTTTTTCAATGCAAGCTTTAGACAATATTCAAAAGTGTGGCGCGGATCCCCACAAACCGCACATGTATCGCGATATGCATACATGGTCAAAACTTGAGCTTCTTTTACCTGCGAAAGAAAGATACTGCACAGACAACTAGAAAACCCAAAGTGAAATCTAATAAAATTAAAAAAAAACTAAAAATAAAAACAAAGATTTTTTTTTTTTTGAATTTTAAAACAACTAAATATACACACAAACAAACACGCAATGCAACACTAAGCGCACTGGCTCCCCGGCAACGGCGCCATTTGATGACCTGTCGTAAGGGTCATGCAAAACCTAATTAACCTAAGTAGATAGGATAAGTAGGGTATCGAATCCAAGGAGCATGTGGTTAGCGTTTCATTAGCGGTTTGTTTGTCTAAGCTATTTACAAAATAAGTATGCAAAACAATTATGAAGTTTACAGCTTTTGATTATTTAAGAATTTAGTTTGAAAGTTTTGTGAACCAACAAATGATTCAAAATGATGACTGAAATAATAAAAATGGTTACTTTGATTAATACTAAAATGCTTGATTGAAAATATTGAATTATAAACAATGATTGTGAAAATGGAGATCACACCGGGTTCAACAAGTAACCTAGGATTCTATAACAAATTGGGACTAATCAAGAAATTGCAATTAGGATTAACGGGTTAATTGTTACAATAGGCTTAGGTGTCAAGTTTCATCAACATCAAAGATGGACTAAACTACACTTCATTACCTAGAACATATAAACCCTAATAACAAGTTAAAGCATAATTAACCGAATTCATTTCCCTAGTAATTGGCGCAAGAAACAATTATCAAAGAGAATTCAAAACAAGATTAACGCAATTAACAAGTTTCTTCAAATCAAAATTACAAAGAAATAAGAAAATACCCAAAATGTTTAAGAACCCTAGATTACGAGTTTACACCGGGTGATTCCAAAGGAGACTAGTCGCTCATGGTTTTGGTTCGTGTCCCACTAGCCAAGAGGCTTGATTTCTCTGTCTTCGATCCACTCGTCCGTGCGTCAAAAAAAAACTTCTTGATATGATGCCATTCCTTTTTTTTTTAAGAATAATATTCATCTCCAAAAACCTTGTTGTCCTCCTCAATTACCTCCCTTCTTAATTGTTGTGTATGACTTTGACCACCGTTCAATTATAACTCCACCAATTGTCCACCAACTTTCTTATTTCCTTTCTTTCTTTTTGATATGGCCTAGGGCGAATTTTTGTAATATATTCTTTATTTATTATTATAAATTGTATTATGACCCTATGCTCTCGACTCGGGTGTTCGGGTCTCGAATATAATTTATACTGTTTTAGCCCCGCTCCATGCGATCACCTACCAAAAATATAAAATAAATAAATTAATAGTAAAAACAACCATAAAGTAATAAAATATTTACAATACTAAAATAATAGAGTAAATACATAAAACTAATAAAAATACTATCTAATCGACTCAAAAATATACAAAACTGACAAATAAACATGATGCTTGCAACCGCGCATTAAGCACTTCCCTTGAAACAAAAATCCTGAGGCTTTGTTTTTTCAGGTATGTGTAAGAGGAAGAGGCTGACCTCAGTTTTGGTACATTTATTGGTAAAAATAAGTTAACCATGACCGTGTTTACGTAACAAGTGGTCGACATTGCTGGACATTAAGAGATCATACCAACTCGTTGAATTGTATGTACCAATTTGATGAATGATCCTGATTCCTGATTACAAACTTCAATCAACATCCCTTATTCCGTGTATGCTTGTATGTAATCGTGTTGGATTGTTGGGTTTTGAGTTGGGGTTTATATGATGAACCCAACAGACTCGTATATGTATTCATGTCAACTCTAGCGTGAATGCACTAAAAATCATGTAACCCGAACACGACCTGTAACCTATTTCTATTTCTCTAAACGCATGGCAGGTTGTAAATGATAAGGGTCAAACAAGACATACATGGATGGGTTGGCGGGTTGTAATAAATGAGTTAAACAGGTTATAAATATGTGTTGAAAGGTTGTAATAGATATGTTAAACGGGTCATCAATGTTTTCAAAGGTTGTGTTAAATGAATTGACATTGTATAAATATATTGTTATTTTTTATCGCAATTTTAAACACGTTGACATTCGACCTACTTAATTAAACAGATTAAACATATCAGCCCGAACACAACCAATTTATTGAACACACTAGAAATGACAACCTAGAACTTATTATTATTATCTTGTCATACAATCTTGGGATCAAGCTTCACAACATACATTATAGTAATAGTAATCTATTTACATCTGCAGGTTATTACTAACAACTACTGTCATATATCTGCATATACATCAAACCATATCTGCATTCTTGATTCATCATCGTCCTGGTCGCATGCTATGGCTCGAAGATGAACTTGGAGGACTGTCGGTTCGATCATATCTACAATCCCCATCATAATAAGCATCATAAGTTGGACCTCTTTGATAGTACATTTGCCCCCCTCTATTTGCTCCATGGCTGTGAGATGCTGCATGATCCGTTTGCCGCCCATCTACACCTGTTGACTTCATCCTGCCAAGATGCTCGGGACCTGCAGCCTTGTGAGGGTGACGGTCTAGCGGTGGCTTGGGAGGCTGGTATGGTTGCTGATGTAAGTGATGTGGATGTGGTTGTGGTTGTGGTGACTGTTGGTGATGGTGATGGTGGTTTTGGCTCAAGTTTGGACTCGCGGCTGCAACTTGATTGCACAAACTAGAGGAACTACGCGCTCTGGGTAGCGAACTAGGTCCACCATGACAAGTGGTGGATTCAGGCGGTGGTGTTCTAGGCGAGGAACACGCAGAGGACATGCTGAACGTCGTGTAGCTAGTATTAACCGGGAGTGGTATGACAGGTGATGGCTGAACAACAATACCATTTATGGAATTGATGTATCTTTGTTCAAGCGAATGGCGATCCACCGTTGCCATAACAATTGGGTTAGCCGGGAAAAGGAAGGCGCGTAGTCTCGGCCCTCCTACGTGTTCATGGCGGTCACATTCGTCAATCATGTGACGAACATCGTCATTGGATTTTACGGTAACCAACATCTCAAAATCCTCGGGGGTTAATTGGTACTTGAGGATCATTTCATCATTGGACATGCTTGTAACCTTCTTCATAAGTTCTATAATTTAAATCCAAAGTTACCACATTAATAAAATAATAATTCTATTCAAATCTGTTGTTCTTAAATCTATTTGTGCATGAATCCATAATTCACTAATTACTACAGAAATTACATATTGATATTTTTATCTACTTGTTTATCAATTCATGATTCTAGTGAGTAAAATTCATTCATTTAATACCAGAATTACATAATTTTTTTAATGTGAAACAAAGCCTGGCCACAACCACACGGGTACAGTGGCGAATCCCCCTCGATTTGGAAAAAAATTGAAATTTTAGTCGAAAAGGTTTAAAAATTAGTGAAAATCAGTGAAAGGAACCCATGGAAATCATTTATGGATTCGCCACTGCACGGGTACATCAATAGGCAAAAGACCACCGATGCCACGATCACAGATAGCGTTGAGGAAACCCACCGCCCAAAAATGAAAAACCGACCGTGGTAAAACCCCTTACTCACACAGGACATATCAATTTCATCGATAACTACATATACCCGAAATGAAACACTAATAGAAAACAAGATTGTACATTTTATGCTATTGCATAACAAGTAACATTATGGGTTGGAAGGGGACAGAAACAAGAATACCATGGAACGTAACGTGGCGGTGAACGGAGATAAGGCGGGTATCACCACCGGTGTACCTGAGACGCCCGTCTGCCGGGCGGGGGAGAATCTTGCCACCGTGACTGCACAGAAACTTCACCGATTCGGGTCTGGACATATGTCTTATATGTTTTAGAAGATATGTATGTATATGTAATGTATATGAAATCTATACAAGAAGAAATTGATGATTGAGATTACGTGATGTTTGATGATGATGATGAAAAGTGTATTGTTGTTGCATGGATTTAGTTTCTTATATTTGAATTCATAACTGTCTCCTGTGTTTGTAACAATACTAATATAAATATAAAAACTACATAACGGAATAATACTCATAACCGTCGACAAGATCCTTTTTTTTTTTTAAATTCTCATTTTTAACTATAAAATTTAAATTTAAATAATAAATATGTTGAAACGTAGTAGCGGCTTACGTTTTCAATGTTTCGAATGGAGCCTCTAATACTCCATTTCGTCACATAAGCCCCATGTCAACGTTTCGAATCATTACCCGGTCATTTATTTATTTTTTTATATTATTTGATTTTGTATTTAAATTTAATATAAATACATAACATTAAAAATATTACATAACATTAAAATATTAAAACATAACATAAATATTAAAGATCCGACTATCGTTGTTCAAAGTGGTGTCTCATAATTCTTCAAACCATAACGTTCTGATAGTTATCATTGTGCATGTTTTGGTACTCGGTACAGGCCACCTCAATAGCCTCATCATTGTTTAAACTCCCTTCGCCGTTCTACGCACTTCTAAAGAACCTGTCAAATATTACACACTTTGTTCGTAAAGCGATATACACCGACATATCTTTAGTGATAAATATTAATTTATATTGTTTCCAAAATCATTGTAATTCAGTTGTATCACTGTTCCAGAGTTTCATTTAAGGGGGGAAGAGAAAGAAATCTCTCCTTATCTTCCTCCCTTTCCTTTCTCTCGTGTTTCTTTCAAAATGGAAAGACAGGATTTATACCTAAAAACCTCACTATTCCCCCCCCCCCCCCCTCCCTCTTCCCTTCCTTTCTTTCTATTCAAAAACTCTAGAACACACTTTTTCCTTTATTTCTTTCAATTCCTTTTTCTTCCCCAGCTAAATAAAACTCTGGAACAAAGTGTAAAATATAGGACTGTAATCAATTATATAAGGAGACGCAATATACAGGAAAGAGGCACAAAGCCAATTAGCTTAACATGGTATCAGGCCTTAACATGGTATCAAAACCAATAGAACAGGAATGTTTTAAAGAACTTAATATTCCGTGATGGTATCTCTGCTACGATGGTTGCTACACGCTTGTTGACAGAATCTATTCACAACCGTGTTTCAAAACACTGTCGAATCGTCATGTGGATTTTGCTCGAGTGTGGTAACATAACTGTTGGCCAAGGCGATTTTCTCCTCCGCGACCCAACGTCGGTTTGTCATTTAAAGATTAAATACCCAACGTCCCTAATCCTTCCTTACCTCCATCCATCTTTTCCTTCTCCTGCCATCTTTTCCATCTACACACCACCACCGGTCCACCACATCCCAAGCCCTAAACCCCCGTCTCTCTTTCACATGATTAAAAAAAAAAAAAAGTCACATCTTCAAGACCACGACCTCAATCACGCCTTGCAATGGTTGCTTATGGCCCTATTCCTCATCCAAACATACATTTCTTTTTAGAGTGAAGTACTATTTGAGTCCATGTGGTTTGGTCATTTTAACTACTTGAGTCCAAAATCAAAACCTGTCTCAATCTGAGTCCTTAAAGTTTCTAATCTTAACTTCTTGAGTCCAAAAGATAACATCTGTTAAATTTTCTCAGTTAAATCTTATGAAATGACTTAAATGCCCCTGGTTTATATTTTTGTTTTATGATATATCATTAAATTAAAAACTAATATAAAAATCAACTCGTCCTCTCCCTCTCTCTATGTTTTCACTCTCTATTACCTCTCCCCCCCCCCCCTCTCCCTCTCTCTCCCTCTCTCTCTCTCTCTCTCTCTCTCTCTCTCTCCTCCTCCTCTTGTGCTCTTCTTCATTCTTTTGCATCCACCAGTTTTATCACATAACCAACTAACCACCACCACACACAATCATTGTCTCCGCTATAAAACTCCACCAAACCTGTTGGAACTTCTACCACCAGCAAACACCCACTGTTTTTCCCCACTCGAACTCTTTGATTTCAGGATCTCAGATTGGTTTCTATTATGGGGTTTTGAAACGGAATTAACGAGTGTTAACGCAAGAGAGGTAAATATGGGTGGTTCTGGAGGATTATCACCATCCATTAACTTCGGTTACCGAACTTCTGATGCTTTTGGCTTCAGATTTTTACTATGGCGATTGATCCTTTGGAAACCCAGACTTTTGCTTCAAATTCTAATTGTAAACGATGGCATAAGTGGATCAGAATCTGTAGCAGGTCCAAATTCGAACATAAAAGTCCAATCTTTACCAGATCTAATGATGGTGGGGTGCGGTAGTGCGGTGGTGCAATGGAAGTGGTTCCGTGGTTGTGCAGTGGGTGTGTGGGAGAAAGAGAGATACGACGGGTTCAGCGCCGGCTTTGAGCATGGGCGAGGTGGGTGACCGC
Organism: Ambrosia x helenae; assembly: GCA_030844895.1. Classification (NCBI taxonomy): domain Eukaryota; kingdom Viridiplantae; phylum Streptophyta; class Magnoliopsida; order Asterales; family Asteraceae; genus Ambrosia; species Ambrosia x helenae. Next base: position 34,754,279 of record CM061231.1, read on the forward strand.
CGAGGGCCAGAATTCACAAGGGCCCGACCATGCTTAATGTTCAATCATCGAAAACTGCATTTCGTTACTCGGGAGCGCTTGTTTTCAAAGGCATCGGCGGAACCAGATAATCATCCACTGGATTTTCTTTTAGTAAAATATTCATCGGAACAATATTCTTGTAGACTGGCCTTTAAATTCTCTAACATGATGTATAAACTAGGAAGAATAACGATTTGAGATTTCTAGCCGGGTTGCGGAGCGAGTGGTAACCTTTCTTGATGTTGTAGTATCAGGTTATAGAAAGGACAACGACGACGAGAATAGTGTTGTGGGCCATTATTTAATTAAAAAAAAAATCTAAGTTGAAATGCCTTGTGAAGATAAAAATCCATAACAAGTAAATACATGTTTATCGTAACTCACTTTCCAAGACACATTTTTTTTTGGAAGGTGTGTTTCAGCGGAGAATCCAAATGACATACAACCCCTCAACCCCAGTTCGAATCCAGGCCAAACGCGAGTGCTGAATTTCTCACCCCTTAGTGCGAGTGGGGGGACTCGAACCTGAGATCAAGCCGGGACGGGAACCTCCCTAAGGAATAAACCCTCTCACCTCCAACCAGCTGAGATGGACATCATTGGCAACTCACTTTCCAAGACACATTTACTTAACTATTTGTTATTATTTTTTTTATATTTAATAATTTTCGTAGTTTTTTTACAACTTATCACTTTAAGACTACTCGGAGTGGTGGGGGAAAGAGGGGTATGAAGCGTCATGTGGCACTTGTGGGACCCATGTGTGTGGGGGGGATTGTGGGGAGTGGAAAGGGGGAAGGAAATAATATTATATTGTGTTAAAGTTAAAAAAAACCTGACCAATCAAAAGGTGACACCTCACCTACCAAAATGCCCCACGCCAAGCAGCTTCTCCACGCCATAACCTTCCTGCCCCTCTTCAAGCCCCCTTGGCAGCGGTGTTCCCCCACTTCATGCCCTTCCCGCCCCTTTCCACGCCACCACTCCGAGTAGTCTAAAGGGTTGACAACAACTTTCTTTGCAAATATATGTTCAAATCATTGATCATGAAAAGTTGGTTAATTGGGATTTCTTTAACTAATGGGGACTATATACAAGAGAGTGTGGATTATAAAGGGTTGACAACAACTTTCTTTGCAAAACTGTGAGGAGAGACTCACGATTGGTTTGAATCGGTAATTTAGATCATTTTATTGTAAAACTTTATCATAGGGCCCTGTTTTTTAACTTGCTCCAGGCCCAATAATCTTCTAAGATTTTCGGAGACGGCCCTGGATGGGTTCATCTAAGGTTTCTGTATGACTGTACCTTCTAACAACCTCAATAATCCGTACTTTGACTATGTAATTAACTATCTGTTTAACCTTGCGACGGCCTCGATTGATTGTTATCTGTATTGTTTGTAAGGATCAGTTTGGACTGCAATTAGACGAAGGATGAAAAGGGGAGGTAAGTGGTGGGAGAGTTGGTGTTCCATGGTTTGTTCAAATTTAAACTCTGCTCCTCAGCCTTTCGAAATTACACGTATGGGATCTGTGGTTTGGATTTTATTGCATCAATGGTCCCTGACTTGGATGGAGTTTAACTTTTTCAGTTAAGTCTATGAAAAATTACTAAATTACCCCTCTTTAAAAAATATAAAAATAAAACATATTAATAAACTCTCTCCATCTCTCTTTCCATCTCTATCTCTGTTTCTCAACCCCAATTGCCACCACTATCTTCCCCCAACTACCACCAACGCCAATCATCTAGCACCACCATCTTCCCAAACCTTCCACCACAATCTTCCCCCCTCACACACACATATATCCATACGAGAGAGAGAGAGAGAAAGATTCAGGAGAGAGAAGAAGGAACCAGGATAACAGATCAGAGAGAGAGACGATCGGAAAATGAAAAGGGAAGTAGAGAGAGACAGAAGGCGGAGCAGACAAATTGAGGAGGAGGTGTGGATGGGTTAAAAAAATACAGAAAGGAGAGTTAGTGGAGAAAAAAATGGGTCATCACCGATTGACACTTCTAGATACATGTGAATTTGTGCTACTGTTATGTCTGAAGGCGATTGGTCTTCATTTGTTTGGTTTGACTTACAATTAAAAACACTATCTTGCTTGAATCCATAATCAAATCACTATTTTATGTTTTCTTGATGTCCATTATTTATTATTATTATTATTATTATTATTATTATTATTATTATTATTATTATTATAAAAATATGATGGTGGTGGTTGTGGTTGGAGGAGGAGGAGGTGGTGGTGGTGTTCTAAGAAAAAATATATATATAAGATTAAATTGCTCGGATGGTCCCTGTGGGTAGTTTGGTCATTTTACATGACTTAACTGAAATTTTTTAACGAAGTTAGCTAGTAGGGACCAAAATGTTATAAAATGTCAACGTTGGGGACCATTGAAAATATATGGGGGCATCTGTGCAATTCGTGCAAACCACAGAGACTATCCGTGCAGTTTACTCTATTTTCTATGTTACATTATAACACATATTTTAGCACTTTATTTTAGATTTATTTATCCCGAAAAGCAGTGCCGTCTCCGAGCATCCTAAAAATATTTCGGGCCCGGGGCGATTAGAAAAATTGGCCTCTACCATGGCATGAAGACATGAAAGAAAACTAAAAATATATGCTTGGTAAGGGAATTGAACCTGGGAGCTGAAAGTTAAGAGCATGTGGAGTAACCACCAGGCTACACTTTGCTTTTCTTTACAAGTTTACTTATAAATATTATATAATATATATACATATATATAAAACCTTCGGGCCCTCGGGATTTTCGGGCCTGGGGCCGTCGCCCGCGTCGCCCCTACTAAGAGCCGACCCTGCCGAAAAGATATAATCTAGTTAAACAATAATATCAAGAAAACAATACGAGATGTATACGAGATGTCTAAGGTTATAATACTCATTATAATACATAGCAATTTGTAAAAAGAAATATCCATACACTTTAATGAATTAAAAAAAGCTCTATTTTGACCCTCCTATTCAAAAGTTCTAGCTTTTACATTCGAATATTTTCACATCCTGACTTTTTAATAAATTTACGAACAACGGCTCATGTTTTATTTTAATAGTGTTGGTTTTGCTATTACAAAAGAGGGTAACGGCGTAACTTGTAGCCCGTTTACCCGCCATTCACTTGTAAATCTTGTTGGTTTTTAATGAAAATTTAAATTCTTATTGAGTTTATTCATTAAAGCAACAAGAATTACAAGTGAGGCGCGGGTAGACGGGCAACAAGCTGCGCCGCAACCCCTTTTTGAATAGCAAAGCCTACTCTATTAAATATAAAGCTTGTGTCCTTAGTCGCAGGAGAGTTACTCTGCACCACCTTCTGCACTCGATCTAAAAACCGGATTGCATCGGGAGCAAGGCCCCCAAATGTGTCAAAAGCGAAGGGCACAAAGACGTGTTGGTTTTCAAGACAGGCAGCTTCATGTTTGTCAACTTTCTTGGATTCAGCCTTTAAGACTGCTTGCCCTGCCACAAACCCCGAATCCCGAAGTCCCACCAAAGGAGACACCCCTGTGAGATCAACGCACGCGTGTTTTCCCTGCGCCCACCCGAACACAAGGACATCCGCTGGTCTTAGGGTGGACCGCCCCTCAAGTGGATCCGTCAAAAAATTAACCGGGGCTTCTTTCCTAGCTGAAATTCCTGCTCTTCGTAATTAAATGTTATACATTACAATTCTAGTTTCTTTTATAAGTTCAGATACAATTGTTAAGTTATTAAAACACACACACACGCCCCTTTGAAAAGAAATCATGCATGTTTCAAAGAAAAAAATAATAATAATAAAGACTGTGATTATTATTAATTCAACCCAAATATATGCAAGATTTGTCGGCAGTCATATAAAGTCTGGTTTTTTATTTCTTTTCATAAGATGTTTCTTAAAAATTTATAAATTTGAAAATATGGATCATCATTATGTATGATAACTGAGTTCATAACATTCATCTTAAATTTAAAGTCCCAAAATGCGCTTACAGACTTCAAGCACACTTTTCTTTTTCTTCTTTTTCTTCTCAGATCCTGCAACCTGCAACTTTTGATCTTCATCTTCTTCGTTACCATCAAACGGGTTATTCAGAACAGTGACAACACTCTGATCATGAATCCTACGATATTTTTCAGAAACAGATGAAGATCTTCTCATGGAGAAAGCCCTTTTCACTGTAGTTTGCAGCTTGCTATCTTCTTTTTCATCATAAGATTTTAATTCATGATCAGAAAAATCCATGGATCTGGAGTTGGTGCTTCTTTTATTGTCCATCTTTGAATACCCTTTCATTCTCTCTCTCTCTCTCTCTCTCTCTCTCTCTCTCTCTCTCTCTCTCTCTCTCTCTCTCTCTCTCTCTCTCTCTCTCTCTCTCTCTCTCTCTCTCTTGATGACTTATGATGAAAATTGAATGATCAAATTTGTTGAAATTAAAAGGATGTTAATTGGCTAGCTATATTATTATTATTATTATTTCCATGAGTTTAAGAAAAAAGGAATATTGGTCTCGGGTATGTATATTCAACATCTTAATTTTAATGGTGTTGAACGCTAAATGAGACTATTTTGGAACAAGTCAAATGTTATAATAGAGATAATCACGGAAGTATTGTTTTTTTTTCCTTAGTCAATTGTGTAATTTTAAACATAATTAAAAATAAAAACTAATGTTTGCTAATATATAGTGGTTTGATCTCGAATGAGGAGGGTTTAAGACATCCGTAGAAGTGGAAGCTAAGCTCGTGTGGGCTTAAGTTTTGGTGACTTTTGCTAGGATGGCTGAAACTGAAGCACACACTCAAAATACGTCAAAGTTCAACCGATTTAATTAACATGTCAACTCGAACACAATCTATTTATGAAACCAACCAGAAAACGGCCAATTTTATTTATTAAACGGATTAGATTTGACAATCCAAAACCTGATTATATATATTCATGTCGTGTTCATGCTATGTTAGAAATTGCAACTTGAGAGACTTGGCACTCATACAATACAACTGTTGGTGTCAAAATGGAAAAGATGCAGTCCATGTGTACATAAAAGGTTAGGCAATGGCTATTAAGAGATTCCTGGATTAGGTGAATTAACATATTTTTCAAACTTTCAAACAAATTATAACTTCAAACTCTAACAAGATGTTATTAACGAGTTGATTTGGAATCTCAAACATATCAATATTATGAGTGCTAAATCTAACTACATGCCTTTATAACGGTTGATGTGGGTACGAGGCCCTTGATCAACGGCGAAGCGAGAGTCATGGCACTAAGGTGTCACGTGACCTATATTTATGTGTCTTTGCGCGCATATATATGTTAAATTTTTTTATGTTGAAAATTGAGTGATCCGTAGACATATAGTTGAACCAATAATCATGTTGTTCTTTCATTGAAATAATGAAATGGTGACTCGGCTTTTATCTAAGTTGTAGTTTTTATTAACTATCCCATATTAATTAATCTGTACAACCAATGATGTTGTAGCCTAGTGGTTGCAATGGAGGTGGGAAGGTTTACCCACTTTGTGGGGTTCCTGCCCTGGGAGGTCACAGGTTCGAATCCCACTCAGAGTAGGGTTATTCTGAAATGAGGGGCTGGACCTTAGGGGGGGCCCGGGGACCGGACCTGAGGGTGCGGGGCTTCGTTATGGGTGGTACCGTTGGCCGTTCAAAAAAAAAAAAACTTAATGTGTACACATAACACTCCCATGTTGAACCTTCAATTTTCTCTCCTATCATATTGTGCCATGTGTCACAATGTGAGAATTTATAAGATTTTGATATTTTTTTAAAAATAAAATTACAGAAAATATATATACGAAAAAAAACCACGGACATAACGTGTTTCACACAATCACAATCGTCGCCATCCTTGAACGAAACCCTAGCTAAGCGGCGATCGCCGAAATCAGACAACCTACACTCTTCTTCTTCATCTCCTATTCAAGGTATTATCTCTTCTATCATTATGTCAATCAATTGTCTTTCGTATATCTCTTTTGGCTCGATTTTTTTTGGTCTTTCTTACCGATTTCTTTGTGGATTTGAGTTTTTTTATGTCTGTTTTGTTTGATTTCAATTATTTACTTATAATGCTTGCATTTACATCTATTATTGGTCAGTTTTATTAATATTTATTTTTAGGGTTCATGTTGTATGGTTCGTGTTTGATAATTGTTGTTCGATTATTTTTTTAGGGTTTATATGTATAGATCTGATTTACCTTTGAATGTTCATGTATTGTGTGTAATATGCATTAATTTTGTATTGTTGATCGGTTTTAATAATTTTTCAGATTTTGGGCGATTAGGGTTCATCCTTCAGATTTGGGCGATTAACTATTTAGGTATAGATTAGGTTTTATGTTTTTTGGTTTATGATTATTTAGTCTTAATCTGCTTTTCCTTTTACTAATTTTCAGATTCTAATAATTTAGGGATTTGTTCGAATATGTTTCATGTTTTATAATTATTCAATGTTTAGGTTTTGTTTGTTGTTCTTTATGGTTAGTATTGCTATTAGGGTTCATGCCGTGTTAAGTATTGTTGTTTGATTCTCATTCATTATGTTTCAATTAAATGGTTCTTTATTTGAAATGTGTAACATACTCTTTGTTTCTCTCATGAATGTATTCATTAGGTTATGGAATTGTATTCATATCAATCATAATCCAATATGGTTTGTTTACTAATACAAGTTTTTCAAAGGTCGTTTCATAATGGTTTACGGTTTTTGGGTGAAGTCAGAAAGCAACGAGCGTGTTTGTTTGGTAAGCAATCTAACAATCTTTGTTATGTAATACTTTTAGATTTATTAGAGTCATTAGATGCATAAAGCAATCTGTTAGATGTTAGTATATGTTTATAAATCAGTCGACTGTCCTAGATGTCATTTGATTTAGATTCATTATATTTACATTGTAATAAGTTTTTTTTTTTTTGTTTTTATGTGTAGGGCTTACCTTCTGAGTACAAAGAATGGATTAAGCAGTATAACTACCCAACTGGGACAACTAGAATTCACACCTTGGATGAAAAAATCTTTGACATTAAGGTGATGCAAATTGCTGGAAAGTGGTTCTTTTACAATGGATGGAAGCACATGGTTACAACACTAAATTACCCATCTGGTTGCAACTTTGTTTTCGAATACGAGGAGATTATCAACTGTTTCAGAATTATCACCTTTCATCAGGATGTTGTAGCTGCTCCTGGTAAATTTTTCTACTGCAGGCTTGACGACACACTGACTGATGAAAAACGTCTGGTATGTGTTTTCTACTCTCATTTAACTACATTATATAACACATCAAATAAAGTAAAATGTATTAATGTTTCAACATTGTTTACCACTTTTCAGCATATCAGTTGCTTTGTTCTTCATGGATTATACAATAGAGCCCTTCCATTGGATCCAATTTTGTGCAGCTCATTTTCAGGTCATGTTTTCAAATCCAAATTTCTCATTTGATTTGATATTTATGGGAAGACAGAGATCCATGTCATGTATAGATTATTTAGGGTTGAATGATTTATCATTAAAATTGTTTCTCATAATGTGATGATTGGATGTCTTAATTTGGATTTAATTGATATTAAAACAATTATATTTCGGTTAAATGCTTCATGATTTGAAAGTTTTCTAAAATTGATATTCATAGTGACCTTTACTATGAATACTTTGCTTATGTTTCAGAGTTTATATATTCTATATCGTTGCTTCAGTTACATTGATTCGCTGATATCCCATGTTGAATGATTATTTTTCAATATTTATGTATCTTTGCTTCAGGTCATGCTTTCCAAATCCAGCCTGAAAACGATGGTGGTGCTATTTACATAAGTCAAGGATGGCCTTATATGAAGGAGACGTTTGAGATAACAAGCGATCATCTGATTGTGTTTGAAATTTACAATGAGGTTTGTTTGTCAATTTCTAAATATTTGTTGTATTATTTATCCTAATGTAAATTGCAATACAATATGCTTTTTATTTTTGATTAATTTGTATATTTTCATGTTTTTGTTTGTTAATAAAACAGAAAACATATGAGGTGTCCTTTTTTAAGAAAAACAAGCTTACTCTTCCTCCCGAGCTTTGGGAGGACGATATCAAGGTCGAGGATGATGAATATAATGATGAAGACATCATTGTTGTTTCCGATAATGATACTGAAGAGCTGAGTGAAGGAGATGATATGGACAATGAGGTTGATGAAGCTGATGATGGCGAGGATGCAGGTGCTGTCGAGGATGTTGGCGTTCCAGTTGTTTTCACTGTTAACAAGCATTTTGTAAGTGTTATATATTAAATTCCGTATATTATAATCATATTTATGTATATCTAACTTTTTTATTAAAATGCAAATTGTTTTAATTTTTTTAGCGTATGAAGGTAGATTGGGCAAGGGATAATGGTTTGAACAGAAAGAGGGCTTTGACAATTAAAGATTGTGAGGGTTATACTTGGGGAGTTTCTGTTGGTGTTGAAGGTTCGAGAGGAAGTTACCGTTACAACATCAGAGGTATGTCAGCCTTTGCTGCCGATAAGGATCTGCAGGCTGGTGATCAGATGCATTTCCTTTTGTTCAACAAACAAGGTCTGTTCAAGCTAACTAAAGTAGTTAGGGTTGATGGTAATTAGTTATCTTAGTGGTGGTAGTTTTTTGGTGATGAAAACATCTTTGGTTGGTAACTTTTTACACCTTAGTGGTGGTAGTTTTTTTGAAGATGATTAACGCTTAGTGGTCACATACTTTTGCACCTTTTACTGCTGATGTAATAAACTGTGTATTTTTTTGGATGTTATGTCTTTTAAACCGGATATCTTGCTATAGTTTGTTGACAATATGATCATGAATATGATGCTCCTAGCAGTAGTCTAATATTGTAAATGTTAATGCAATGATTTGGAAAGTATGTTATCCATGTTTCAACCTTATATTATTATAGTATAGTTACAATGAATTAGGTAAAATGGAAAAACTTTTGTGCGTAATTTCTATATTAATGTTTAGTAATTAGTAATTATGTTTTAAATTTTTTGACTTTATGTTGAATTCATTATAGATGTAAAATTTAGTCAACATTTAATTTAGTCAACTTTTAATTTAGTCAAGTCTTAAATTTAGTCAACTTTTAAATTTAGTCAACTTTGGTAACTTATTTTGGTAACTTATTCAAAGGCTTATTATTCAAAATATAGAAATTACTTATAACAAAATTTGGTATATTGTAAATAAACTAAAGAGGATCCATGTATGACTTCTTATGTAAAATTTGTACATTTCAACTACATTTTAGACTTTAATCAAATGATTGTATATTATTTAATTTATAAAACAATTCTAAAATATAGATTTTACAGCAAAATCGTTTTTTTTACCATATGCATTTAAACTCACACTAAATTTTTCGTCACTAATTTATTACTTTCTATATATATATATATATATCATATTAATTTACTATGAGATAGATTTGGTTTATAAAATTTGCATTTATCACGCACATAATCACGCACAAAATAATCTGTATGTCAGGCTATAAAAGTTGTTGACTTTTTTTATAAACCAAATTTTGTAATTTGTATCTTATGAATGTTATTATGTACTAGGTTAGAGACCCGTGTACTACACGGGTGGAACAATAAAATCAACAAAGATACGTTGGATTTTAGTGATTGAAATTACATATTCTTACATACAATCTCGGCTTTACATCAATCAGGTTCTCGGCTTTATATCAATTAGGTTCTGTTTGCCACCATTCTAAAAAACACCCCATAGAAAAGATTCAATCACATGAGTTATGACAAGTAACCAAAAAATAAAGAACTAAATGAAAAAACATAAAGAATAAAATAAAGTAACCATGATTAAAAAAAAAAGAATTACGTTAAATAAACTTTCAGCGTTCGATACCCTCAGCAGCGGGAACAAATCCAAGGTCACAATTAGCGAAATGGTTAATCGAGTAAAAAAATTTATAAACCATGCAAAATAGTGTAACGGTCAACTCAAATTACAAAATGGGTCAATTTGGGTCAACTCAAATTTTATAAACCATACAAACTTAATTAGGGGATCAACACCAAATTTGTCGTTGAAACCACGACTGCTACCTCCACGTCGCCACTACTGAGAACACCAACACTCACCTCCACCATTGTAGCATCCACCTCGACTTGTCACAACCAACCACTTTAAAAGATATAGTGAGTGAACCAACTATGATACTTTTTATGATCCATTTCAAGCCTAGTTCATTCTAGTCGGGACTCTCTTTTCAAAATGCCGTGTTTTGACTCGAGCTAATTTTGCACAAAACGTCTTTGACCCTTCCAGATATAACCCTTCCATTTTGCAAGACTTGAGGCTAGATTAATTACCAACTTTTACAATTTATTGTTAATAAATTAAGACTTAAAACCAAAAGAACAATAAAAGACAAATCAATTATAGAAAAACAAACATTAGTGTAAATTCCTTTTTATTCACACATGTTAGCAGCAACCTTGTATCTCCATATCAGATTGAAAGAAATGAAAACTGTTATAATTTTTAACATACTCAACCTAAGTAGCATCATATATATAATAACACCATACTTCATTTAGACATCTTACTATGAGCCACCTAAAAAAATGCATAGCACTGGAAGCCTGGATAATATATAAATCGCCATATTCCATTACCTTTTTGAGGCAGAACTTAGACTCAAGAGCTGCACGTCCCCTATAGACATCGTTTGACCATGTGGAAACATCAAACCAACGGAACGCGGGTCCAGTTTGGACCATTCTAAAATGAAACCGAAGGAGACATTGTCATATATGGTGCAGTCGTTATGTTAAATTGTCCATAGCGAAATGCGACTGGAAGCGGGTGGTCAAATTTGCAGCTTCGCCCAAATTTGCATTGCTCATTTTGCATGTAAAAACTGCACGGCTCCACCCCTGTCCATTCACAAAAGTTTATGTGTTAGAATCTATTGTTCAAGTTTTATTGATTTTTGAAATTAATGCCATCATTTTTGCAAGATGTATTACTTCAAGACTACAAAACTGAAAAGATGGTAATGATAAAAAAGACTGATGTGTCCTACTATTAAGTTTGCTAAAGAACCACCCACAAAAGATTATTATCATCCTCATAATGTTAACATTTTTACACCATTAGATATCTGGATATTAATTTTGTTACATCCCCATCTTGTTACAGCTTCATCTCCCAAGCCAAGAGTCGCTCCAGAGTAGAACACAAACTCTTTGACCCTCCCGATTTGCCGATTGAACTGGGTCAAACCAGTACTTAATCGCCAATGGCGACTTGGATGTCCAGCTTGAACTCAAGTTGCTCAACACCCCACTTGAATGATACACCCTCTTTGCAATCCAAATTCAAAATACGTCACCCCAAATTTCAAAGAACAGATAACAACTAATTATGTAACCAGACTCAAAATTCGAAACAAAGCATATCCTATTTCAGAAAATAAAAACACTAAGTAGTTCGGCTACCTAATCCCGAAAATTAAAACAGATCATGTCATGTTCAAATTCAAAATAAATTATACTCAACTTAAAAAAAAATAGTACTTCTGCAACCCAATATCCAACCTCAAAACAAAACAAAACAAATCAATACCCAACTTAAAAAATAGATATAAAAATCAATTAGTAGTTCTTACTTTTATATTGACGAAAACTCCGGTCGATAGCCCGACCTGTTTCAAGCATCTCCGACACTTGTTCACCAGAATTACCAGCCTCATCAAAATACTCTAATAAAACCAATAATTTCCATCAGATCTCAATGCCTAACCACAATTCTTATATCACCATTATCATCATACTAATTCGGGTTCCAGCTCGCACCAAAATGGATATGACTTAAAAAAAAATATGTATACATAAAAATATAATCTAACTTGAATCGAAATTACGAAGAAAAAAAAACATGAAGAACGTAATATCTTATGAAGATCTTAATATTACCAAAAATTACCATGATCATCGATACGCCCCATATCACCAGTTTCATGCCAGTCTTCATTGCCATGAGACCATGGGGTGTGGGCTCGGCATCACCCATCGGTGGGTGAGGTGGATGGGTGTGCCGACGGCAAACACCGCCCCCCCCCCCCCCCCCCCCGACCCCTTTTCGGCACAAACGGTAAAATTCCACCGTTCTCCCCTATCCCTCCTCTCTGTCTCTCTCTCTTCATTCCTCTCTCTCTCCTTTCTCTCTCTCTTCTGTTGGCCCAGAACTTGATATTGCAGCGGAATTAAACAAGATAACAATGATATACACGATACACTTGAAACAAATGATTTTATAGAATAGGATAATACAAGGTTTGGTACAAATGATTGAAAGAACACAAAGAATTCTGGAAGTTTTGCGAGAGGATTGTTGATATGTTACAATCTTGATAACTGATCCATTGTGTCTTATCTTGGTATATAAACATTTCGAATAGGCACGTCTGTTTGTTGACCGTTGTGATGATTATTCCCACCGGTTTGACTTAAGTCTTGGCGCCAAAAATAACTGTCACAACTGTAAGGGTATTTCGGTCTTTTCAGCCTCTTTGTAACATTCGAAACCTTCTGTTTTTGCTTCTGTTTGTAGTCTGTCCCTTTGTTCGATTAAGTTTGCAAGTATGCAGCTTTGTTCTATGATGTCCAGCCTTGAAACACAAACGTGCAGCCTTGATCTTGTTGTATCCAAGTTGTTTGACCCATTTGCATTGTTCTTGATCATCCTACTTATTAATCTAAAGTTCCTAACATATTGTTCTATAAAACATACATAATACATACTAATATCCATATTTACAACACAAATACATAAAACACAAATAAGTTATATTTACAAATCAACACTCGCCCTAAATATAACTAGGGCTCATGGGACTTGTTGGTAGAGTTTCAATGGCTTCTTTGAGGGCTATTTCGGCTTGTGTGAAGTCGAAATTTCTTCTTTTCATGTACCTTTTTGCTGCCCTCCAATCACCACCCATGTACAATGCATAATCTTCTTCATTTGGCTTCAATTCTTTGCTTGACGATTGATCATTCATTGACATGTTTGGTGATGTATTCACCCTTCTAACTTGACTACTTTCATGCCTTTCTTTTATCATTTTCTCGGCTGTTTTCCGGGCATTTTTATGGACAATATATTGCCAATCTAAGACATCAAGATATTGTGCATACAAGATTCTCATCATGATCTTGTCCTCATAGTCAAATCCCAATTCCTTTGCAATCACAACCCATATATTATATGTAGAAACTCGCCTATGTCCACCTTCTCTTTGCACCATTATATACAAATCATACAACTCAATATACTTCCCATTTTCAAACCTTGGAGGAATTGGCCTATTCGTTATTCCTAGGAATTCCTTTAGAAACCAAGAAACCATTTGTATGAATGGTTCTTTAAGGATGTTTCTATGTGCCCAAGGAGATTCCATATCATTTATTATGTCCAACAACTCAATGCACTTGTCAAGTGAGTCTATATTTATATTTTTAACAATCTCATCTTCTCCCTTAATGATAGAATCGGCTTCGGCCGAAATAGATTCAAAATAATTATTTAAATAATTATCCTTCATCCTATTATGATCCTCATCATTATTTTCTATTTCTTTCGATATTTCTTCTTTAGACTCACTATTGTTTTCTATGAAACGGAATTGCATACTCTTGTCTTTGAACATATTTTCCACAACACAAAAATTTCCCACAATTTTTACCACAAATCCTTGTAGTATAAGTTGTGGAAGACTTAGTATGTTGTCTTCCAAATCCGTTGAATAAAACACATTGGGTATGACCAATTGTTGGTCTTCAACAGAAATGCTCACAATTCCAACCCCCCTTATGAATACAAATTCTTTCCTAATCTTGCTTTCAACCCCAAAAGATCTCTTTAACTTGAGAAAGAAATCTAAATTACCCGCAATATGATTTTGAAGATTAGGACTTACATACCATAAATTCTTCCACAAACTATTGTCGGATCCTTGAAGAATATAATCTTCACCATTTCCAAATGACTTCTCGGGATAGTATGAAATCCCGGTGTTGATGGCATCTCTTATCAATTGCACACCCTCATTTCTTTCTTTTATGCCACAAACACCAATTAAGTGACCCGGTTGTTTGCAATAGAAGCATTTCCTTGTTTCAATACCCCTTCTCCTTAGTTCCGCTTGTCTCTCTTTCTTTCGTCTATAGCGTGCCAAATATTGTGGCCTTGGTCCCGTATAAGAGATCCCTGTTGACTCAGACATACTTTGTATGATTTACGAATGATTTTTATGACTAAGGAAATATGACCGAGGAATTTTCTGATGTGGTATAGAACAGACAGAAAACGGACAGAAAACAAACAGACTTTTCTTTCCAGAATTCGACTAAAAACTTTGATATGACTCAAATATTTCAAGACTTCTAATGAAATAATGAAACAGACTTCGAATGAAGACAGTTACAACTTAATCAGAAAGATTAGACAGAAGACAGATTTGATTACTATGAACAATAGATACGACGACTGTGAACAGAAACGTTTTATAACAATTATTGATGATAACTTGACACAGGAATGATGAACAGATAAATTTGAACCACAAAACCTCGCTCTGATACCAGATTTGTTGGCCCAGAACTTGATATTGCAGCGGAATTAAACAAGATAACAATGATATACACGATACACTTGAAACAAATGATTTTATAGAATAGGATAATACAAGGTTTGGTACAAATGATTGAAAGAACACAAAGAATTCTGGAAGTTTTTGCGAGAGGATTGTTGATATGTTACAATCTTGATAACTGATCCATTGTGTCTTATCTTGGTATATAAACATTTCGAATAGGCACGTCTGTTTGTTAACCGTTGTGATGATTATTCCCACCGGTTTGACTTAAGTCTTGGCGCCAAAAATAACTGTCACAACTGTAAGGGTATTTCGGTCTTTTCAGCCTCTTTGTAGCATTCGAAACCTTCTGTTTTTGCTTCTGTTTGTAGTCTGTCCCTTTGTTCGATTAAGTTTGCAAGTATGCAGCTTTGTTCTATGATGTCCAGCCTTGAAAACACAAACGTGCAGCCTTGATCTTGTTGTATCCAAGTTGTTTGACCCATTTGCATTGTTCTTGATCATCCTACTTATTAATCTAAAGTTCCTAACATATTGTTCTATAAAACATACATAATACATACTAATATCCATATTTACAACACAAATACATAAAACACAAATAAGTTATATTTACAAATCAACATCTTCTCCATTCTGCTGAGGTGGCATCGGTGGTTGGGGGTGGTCGGTACCACACCCCTCAGCCTGATTTTCTTCCGTCTGCATTTGGCCCCAATATCCGATCATTAGGTGGGGCCCCCTTGTTAATATTTGTCCAACATTAGTTGAATCCTCGATCCTGATCTTTAACTCCACATGTGGTGCAGGCTTTCCAACACAAACACCTTCTTGTAGATTGTCCACAGCTAACTTCTCTTCATAAGTTGTTTGCTTTGTAGGATCTATAAGGGTCATAAAAGTTAGAGACGAACAACCCTCCATCATACCTTTCAATACAAAGGAAAATTAAAGATAAAATAAAGGAGTGGACTTTATAAAGAATCAAAAATATAAACCAACCATAATAAATTTACATACACTGGTTAGTAGTACTTTAAATGTATATGTTTGTTTTAAGACCCAAAAGGCACACATTGAAATAATCAAACGACATCCTAGGCGCTTATGTGTTTCAGCGAATAGGCGCGTAGGTGAATAGGCTTTTAGCCTCCTAGGCATTTGGTTCGCCTACCCGCATATTCACCTAGGCGCATAAGCACCTATTTGCTTAGGCGCTTAGGTGTCTAGGCATGTAGGCATTTAATCCGCAATGCATGCTATGGGCGTGTGTGAGGAAAAAAAGTTTTTTAATTTTGGTTTAATATTACAATAAATATATAATGCTAGTTTTTGATTATCCAAAATCTATACACAAAAAATAATAAATAGTTAATGTGTGTTCTTTTTTGGTCTTAATGCTTGTTGCTTCGACCTGGTAAAATATAAAGAAAAAGAAATCACCATAGATTCGGAAAATGGAAACTGTAACATTTTACCCATAAATAAGCAGTACAAACTTGATAATTTTAAGACTGTTGTATAAAAAAAAAGTAATTGACGTACCTGTTAATAACCAACCTACAAATACTTATTGACCGGTCAGAAACAATGATTTAAAGAACACAGTTGCGGGATTAGGCGTTTCAAAGTAAACGGATACACATATGTGTTTAAACACATATAGGAATTATCTACATGAATAATACAACATGTATCAACCTGTTAATATACTTTTGCCCTTTCTTTAACGCATTTCCTAAACTTTTTTCTTGACTTTTATTTAACTACTTCAACATTTTATTTTGCAGACTACATTGGCAAGTTGGAAGACACTACACCAGCCAATACTTTGATAGACATCAGGTACCTTGAAACACCAATTTCATCTGCTACATTACATTCTACATAAAAAAATATGTTAGCTTGCGCATAAGCGGGTCTTAGTGTATGAAAACCGGGCCTCGGCCCGGTCTCTTTTTTCGTTTCGTAGTGTAAATTTTACCGAAAATTTCTGAAAATTTGTATATGTATTGAGTCCGGCCCTACCAGGTGTTTGGTTCAAGATCCACCACTGAGCTTGCGCACATAATTTCACTAAACAAGTGTTCCTACTATTGGCGTCGCTCTATGGGAGGATAATTAATTATTTCTTCTATCGAAAACCAATAACCTGCGCGTTTCGCTATCTACCAAACAAAGCTTACTTTCTCATGGTACGCATGCTTACCTCTAACAAAAAGGGACCTTGCCTCTACAGGTTTACGGCTGGCGATCACCATCTGTTACCACTATCTCCTGGATTATAGACATAACACCTACGTGTGGAAGACAAGAACTGAAGGGCAATTTCAGACCTTTTACAACACCAGAGTGAAGGCAACCAGGTATAAGTCTTTCGCTTACTGGTAATCATTTACAGCTTACTGGTAATCAATATTTTTTCCCCACTAATAGATTAAGGTTTACGCTTTTCTGTTTTATTCTTCCTGCGGTTTTATGTTTTTAACTGTAGTCTATGTTGACCCAGTACCAGGAAGAGAAGAACATAATGTTCCTTTTGTTACACCACAAAAAAAAAAACATACATGCTAACAGTGCAAAAATTATGTATTGCAATTTGCACAGGGCGAACATGTGATACGCAAGGATGGAGTGAAGTTTTGTTTCGATTATAGGGTGTACAGCAGGTGGGTCGATAGATGACGGTGATGTTCCTTTTACTAAGGGTGGCGCTGGTCGGAAGTGGTTCGAACCACAACGCTTAAATCTATTTTTAAGGAAACACACTCTAATATAGGATAAGACCACCTTCTAGTGGGGGGGGGGGGGGGTTCTGGGGCGTTTTTCAGGCAGTCGGCACCTAAACAGCGACCCACTGTACCGCAACCACTGCCACTACGAAAGAACCACTCCCTAGAACCTACACGTTTCAAAGTACACACCAAAGATCGTGTTCTAAATTAGCAAAAGAACAAAGTCGAAACATTTTTCTTGAAACGTCGTAGCCCTACAACCTACACATCATTGGCACTATAAACTAACCCAAATTGATCTATGTTTTGGCAGCTTACTTGCACTTGCGGACCAGCACCTGGTGCAAAATCCCAAACATCTACGCCTATAACTTTGATGCCTCATAAACACCCAAACAATACATTCGAAGCCTTTACCTGGAAACGCTATAACCCCATACAGGAAAACTACATCACTATATGTCTTTCCTTTTAAACGCCTAAATTAGTACACATTACTATACAAATAAGATAACAGACATCACGGTTACATTAAACAGTGAAAAACGCATGCATAAAAACAACTGGATATATCTTACCAAACATAGGTAAGCACGCATTATCACAATTGTTCATCAATTTTCTTATAAAAAACATACATGGCTCATAAAGTAAGTTATAAAAGTAATAAAATTCTTACCAATAGAATTATCATGAGTGTTTTGAGTTTTTGATGAATATGAAGAATCACCATTTGGTCTTTAAACATGTCATTCCACATTGAAAATTAACAAAAGTTATTAAAAAAGAGATGACGATATCTTATCAATTAATAACATACAATTCTTACCAATTCACATGAAGAAGGGTCATGTACAACTTTAAAGAATTGGTTTCCCTTTCGATAAGACATCCTGAAAAGTTAACAACGTATGTTATGTTTATCAGAAAATTAACATGTATATACATAAACATTAACCATTCAACAGATTTCAAAATAACATAATTATTCATCTTAAACCAAAAAAAATAAAGGACAGAATCAAAACAGCAATAAACAACAAATAACAGTGTAGACTACATTAAACAGCAATAAAAAACAATAAAAAACAAACCTAGAATTAAAACAAATAAGAGAGTAAACTACATTATACAGAAATAAAAAAAAAAACAAAAAATTAAACGAAATTAAATATGTTATTGGTATTTCAACATTAGTTCAAAACACAATTAAACAAAAACAAAATAAATCCAGGCCATTCCAAAACATGATAAACGGCATAAAAACCAATAAATAAAAGAGATTAAAACAAAAAAAAAACAGAATAGTGTTTAAACATAACAATATAAAAAAACGATAATTACCTTTCGCAATTAGGTTTTGGAATGTCGGAATCCTTAGGAGAAATTAGTAAAAAACCAAACTTGAAAGATTTAAGGGAGGATGAACTCAATACGGATCTGAAAAAAAAACAATATATATCAAAACCTCCATGAAACGGAACAACAATATTATGAGCGAAAAGGATCGAATACCTTAAAATAGCATGGAAGTGGAAAGATCTGAAAGAGTTGATATAGAAGATTAGATTGGTGTGGATATTATTGATGAAGGGAGAGGATTTGAAAGATTTCTCATTGAAGGATTTAGGGTTGAATTAGGAGAGGCGGGGCGATTATTATGAGGTGGAACATGGAGATAAACTTTACTAATACACGGGTCATAATTTCATAGGGTTTAAAGATGGGTATAGATATTACATTGTATGATTGCCATGTGTATTTGTGAGGTGGAGCTTTAGTAAGGGGACAAGTGTCCCCTAGTTACTCATTTATTAGTAGAGGTAGATGTTTTAAATTAATGGACTAACGTTTACACAAACTCAACAACATTATTTAGTACATTTCTAACAACTATTGTTTTTCATAAATCATTATTAGTATATCCACATTTTATTTTTTTCATCATAAACTAATAACCGTTCAACTTGCACACTTGATATTTATTTTATTGTATACTATAAACTTTTGCAGCATCTTCATTGTAGAGTGAGGTATTTTTTAAATGATTTAATTCAATCAAAGTGTACATTTTCAGTTATTTTGATTTATTTTTATTGAAAATATTTGATTTATGACCTTCATTAGGCGGTAAAAATATTTGATTTATGACCTTCATATTTTTGTATAACTTACTAAATTTAAGTTTGATTGACATAATTTAGAAAACTTTACCATTTATATTGATTGAAAATATATTATGGAAACATGTAAACTTAATCAATTAGATTGTCATTTCATATTTCGTTTCCTATTTCTATAATATTTACTAAAAATACAAAAAAATGTTACTTATTACAATGTTAAGTACATTATAAATACATGTACAAATCAATAACTTTTCAGTCAATCTTTTCTTATACACTTGCTCAGGTAGCATCTACTCCTTATCCTTCTTACATTCGTTATTTATATATCACTATAATACTAACATTATACCATTCACTTTTATTTGTGTTACATATTACAAACGTGCAGGATTATGGATCCAAATAATGTAACCTTTTTGAATGACATTACTTGGCGGCTTAGTGAGTATACAATCAAAGTTAAGGTACTTAGACTTTGGAAGAGAGCAAATCGGAAGATACCAGGCGAAACTCTTGCAATTGATATGGTTGTTATGGATGAACAGGTTAGATTTTCGATAATCAGTTCGGTTTCCATTTATTTTTTATACAACTGTTTATATATTATTTCTGATTAAAGTTCGTTGTTTTTTGTTTTGATGATTAAACAGGGTTCTAAAATGCAAGCGATGGTGTGGAATAGATATATGAAGAAGCATGAAAAATTTTTACGTGAAAATGAAGCTTACTATATATTTAGACCACAGCTAGCAGATAACAAATCTGCTAAACACTTTGCTAAAAATGACATACTGTCATTTACTTTTGAAACCAATATTACGAAATGTAAAAATTGTGAAGGAACCCATTATGGTTTTAATTTTTTCTTTTTTTGAGACAATTAAATCTGGTAACCTGCCTGCAGAAAATAGAATTGGTTTGTTTACTTACCGTAAAACTTTTATATATATACAGTTTTATTCATTTCTACTAATTTAGTAAACTTTTTTATCTTTTAGATTTCATTGGGTTTATCGATTAATGGAGTTCACCAGAGCCAACAGAAACTAAATCTGGGTGGAAAAACAAGATGAATCTTATCTTGATTGATCTAGAGTATGTGCTTCATCTTTTCAAATCAATTGTTTATTATTTCATCATCTATAAGATTATGTTAATTTAGTTGTATAGTATCAATAGGTAGGGAGACATATTTGAATGTTTTCCTTTTAACAAACAATGTATTTTTATGTAGTGGTGTCAAAATTAGCTGTACTTTGTGGGATGAGTATTGTGAGCAGATGTTCGAGTACATCAAGCATAATGAAGCCGAAGTCCATGTTGTTCTCATTGTTCAGTTTGGTAGCTTTAACAGTTATAAAGGTTTATCCTTTATTACTGTTTTTTTAGATTGTACATATTTTTACTTTTTTAATATTTATAACTGTTTGTTATTTTTAATCTATTAAAGGGAATATAACTGTGCAAAATGGATTCAATATCACTCGGCTCTTTATCAATGAAGACATTGAGGATATTCGTGTTTTTAAGAAAATGTAAGATATTTATCTATCTTTCTGTTATAATATATATATATATATATATATATATATATTGTTATATATACATAACTGATACTCTTATTGACTTTTAACAGTTATATTGAAAAGTTTATTGCTACCGAATCCTCTTCTGTTCAACGATCTCTTGGATCGTCTGGTAGCATGAATATTGCTGATGAATTCTTGAATAAAACGCCTTTCAGTACTATTCGTGATCTTCCTTTGATAACAGAGGTAAAGCTTTATCGAGTTATTATAGCCTTCTATACAAATTTAGCTGATACTTTTACTGAGTAAAATGTTTACCTGAATAATCTTTCTTTTACAGGTTAACAAACAAGTGATTGTTGTTGGAACAGTTAAGGGTGTCGATGATAAGGACGAGTGGTATTACCTTGGATGCGAGAACTGTAACCACAAGGTTGAGCCTACCTTAAGTGTACCTGATGATGAAGACGCAACAGATGTTACTTCATTTAAACAGGTGTTGGTTTGCACAAATAAAGATTGTCCGAAACACATCGTATCTGCTGATCCAGTGTATGAAACTCTTGCTCCAAATACATACCTTAAATTCGTACATTATTATTCATTATTAATGTTTTTTAATTCTAAAATGTAGGTTTAGAATTCCAATAAGGGTGCAGGACTCTACTGGCATATCATCCCTTACATTGTTCGATCACGAAGCCAAAAAATTGTTGGGAATATCAGCAATGCAGCTGTTAGAAATCTCAAAACATGTAACTTATTTATATTCAGTGCTTAAGATTGTGCTTATTCTTCTCCAAATTACTTATATCGTTGTTATCAAGGTTTCTGGTGAAGATAAAAAAACTCCTGCTGAGTTTCATTCATTTGTAGACAAAAAGTTTGTGTTCAAAATTCAAGTTGGTCGATTCAACATTGATAAGCATCTAGATGGATATGGTATACGTAAACTTATAGATGATTCATCAATAGTAGCTTCACTAGAAGAACGGTTCTCTGACATTCAGGTTATCATTGTCTCAAAATTTCTTTAATTATTTGTTTTATGAATAATTATTATCGTTATTTTCTTTATAATATAAGTGTTTAACTTTAGTATGTCATACAAATAAAACGTTTAATGTTTTTAGGTGGATCAATCTGGTTTTGAAGGAGTGGATGTAGGTGAATCCTCTACACAAAATGCAGTGTCTCTTAAGGTTGTTTTTTTACTTCTTAAATTATTTATGCAATTAAACTTTAATGTCTGTTATTCGTACACTTTGTGTATTTCATTTACTTGTGTAGGATTCTGTTGGAGATAACAATACTCCAGAATCATCTTGCAGAGTTAGTTTAATACATGATGAGCAGGAAGTGAAGCGTAGCCTCGACAAAGTGTATGAGCTGGATGATGATGCAACCGAGTCTACAACTAAAGTGCTTAAGACTGATAAGAAAGGCTACTCTAACAAATCACCGGAGATCCCTCTTTTGATTCCTAAGGTTGAAAAATAAAAAACAATGATCTGTTTGTTTACGTGTTTTTATATTTTCGGGATGTGTATTTAATTTTTGGTGACAATTTGTTTTTACTTATGGTTTGTTTGGTTTTTGAGACTATTTTCATATAAATAAATGGTGTGATTGCATTTTATGTTTCTTTTTATCAACTTGGTGATAATTTTACATTGTTGAATACATTTTTATGATATAACCCTAATGTTCATTGATAAGTTTATAATTAACAAAAATTATTCTTATTACTTTAATATACAAATGGTAAGTAATAAAATGAAGTTATTACCTTCGAATTATAAAGTTGAAATAATAACGTTCAATTTAAACACATTTATTGTAATTAACCAGTTACTAAAATTCGAATTTATACAAATTCGGTTCACTTTAAAATTCGAATTATTTAAAAAAATTTCAATTTTAAGTTTTAATTACACCAAACATTCAAATGTTTAGAAATCTTTAATAATGGTAAGTAATTATACCAAACAGTTACTAAAATTCGAATTAAAAAAATTCGAAAAATTCATTTTCGAAAAGATTCAAAAATTTTAAATTTTAAATTCAAATTGCACCAAAAATTCAAATTTTTAAGTTTCTTTAATAATGGTAAGTAATTAAACATATTAATTATCATTTTTAATTACTAATTTAATTCAAAGGTCTATAAAAACCATACTACTTTCAAACAAATTTACATACACCTCCTGATTTCATCAACAATCAAACAAAGAAATCAGAACAATCAAACCTTCAAGAGTTCTCCTTGGCTGTTTTTATTCTTGCTCAAGTCTTCTATCGTACAAGTTGAATGTATGTGTTTCTTTTATTTCAATATCAATTATTTTCCTAAAACTTGATGATCGTGATTTTTGTTTATTTTTCTTGAATTCATATTTCTCCATAATTCTTCACTATTCGTAGCCTAACTAAGGAAAAATCAATTGTTAGTTAATTATTATGTATCTTTGAATGTTTAAACGTATCACTGTTATTAAACATTTTATTTAGAAATTGCCTCCTTTTAGGTGAAATGGGACGTAAAAGACTATCTAATACTTCAAATGGTAATTTTTTTGGATATCTACAATGTTTTTCTATTTCTATTATTTGTGTTGTCTCATCTAAGTTTTCGATTTTTGTATAAGGTGATGACAAACGAACGTCGTTATCTAATATCTCAAACGGTACACAAATTTCATATTATTGACATCTTTATTTACATTATCTTATTATTATGTAAGTAATTAAATTTTTTTCACAGTTGTGTCTGATGAACAAAAAATTAAGAACGCGGCCGAGTGTCGCAGAATTAGAAAATTACAATTGGATGCAAAGAGATACAAGGTCACTAATCATAATAATGTACTACAACATATACCGCCACCTGGAATATTTAACCGTGACTCAATTCAATGTTTTAACCATTCTATTCCGCAAAGCTCAACCTTCCAAAGTACATTGAATGTTTCTACACCCGGTAAACGAATAACACTTTTTAGTTTTATATCTATATATAAAGTTTGAACTTCCAATCCCTATTTATAATTAAAGTAAATTTTATTTGTTTGTATATTTTTTATAGGTCAATTGTAACCAACGCCTTTGTCTACTGTCTCAAACGGTATTTTTATTTATTTAAATAACATATTTCATCTTATAAGAAATAACTACTTTGTTATTCACTTTATTATATAAACTAATATTACTTTATATGTTGTTTATACGCTTGAAGTCAACATTAACATTGCATCGGAGTCTCGAAAATTCAGAAATATGCAAATGGATGCTAAGAGAAAGAGTGTTAAGCAATGTGAAAATACAAATCCGTCACAATTCAAAAATAGTTTAGTTTCAATCGATATATCATCCGTTACATCAAGCTTCAACTACCCATTTAACGCATCTTTTTCCGGTAATAATTGTTTATAACATTTAATAATTTTAAGCATTACTTTTTTAAATTTATGTCAATTTTTTTACTTTAGCCCGGTTTTTTTATTATTTACTTTATGTATCAGCAGGTTCTACAAAACGCACTCCTTTGTCCAATATTACAAACGGTATTATAGTTCTATCTTACTTAAGTTTGTATTATGGTTCTATCCAAACTTATTTTATTTTTATCCATTGTTTCAGTGACTGAACTCAGAACACAACATTCTGTAGAGTTTCGAAAGTTCAGAAAATTACAACTTGATGCAAAAAGACGTAAAGTTAATTCTGTTACTGGAACTCGAAACCAATCTACTGTTACAACTCCTACTTATCCAACCACATCTGGTACAACTTGCTATGTGTCGATTAATTTTCAAAATTTTGTAATTTTATTAATATAAAGTTTGAAATAGTTATTATTAATTTCAGGTGGACTCACTAATGTTAATACAGTTTCACTTGCATCATCTTCTGCTCAAACAGAAACCATGAATACATTAAGAAGTAATCGACGTTGCATCTCACCTGTCCGCATGGTTAGTTTGTCTGACGAAGAAGATGTCAACCCTCAACCAACTAAAGCCTTGCAATATAAGGGTGTCTCTAAAGGTAAATATTAAATTTACAAAACAGTTACAACTTTATTGATTTCTTTTATGCGTTAATTATTTTATTTATTCTATTCGCAAGATTATCTGGATCACGGTGATCAAACGGTTGTATGTGAAATGTGTAACGCAAAATTGTGGAGATCAGAAGCTGGTAAAGGCCTTAAGGTTGCTGGAAGAACAACTTACATGATATGTTGTTGTTATGGAAAGGTACAACTTCCAGATTTCAAAGAGAGCAGTTTAGATTATCGATATCTTTTCAAAAACATAGAATCGAAGAGCAAATATTTCTTAAAACACATTCGCCGCTTCAATTCTATGTTTTGTTTTACTTCAATGGGAGGCAAGGTTGACTCAAATATCAATAGAGGAAAGGCTCCCTTCATATACAGAATAAGTGGTGAAAATTATCACACCTTGGGTGGTCTTATTCCTAAAGATGGTTCTAAACCGAAATTTTCTCAGTTATATATATATGACACTGAAAATGAAGTCTCAAACAGGAAAACCATTTATAGGTAATATTCTACAATTTGTTACTTATGTTTTAGCCGTTTATGTAAATATTATTTTTTTCCAAATTTTTTTTTATCTTTTCAATAATGAAAAAGGAGAGTCTAAGGATATTTCTGACGAACTTGACATTGAAATCATTCACTACCTGAAGTCGATGTTAGACTCAAATAATCAGCTTGTGAAAAGCTATAGGATTGTACGTGATCGATTTTAAGAAAATCCTGAAGTTAACCTTAAATTACGTCTTATTGGTAGGAGAGCTAAAGACGTCCGAACATACAACTTACCCACTTCATCAGAAATTGCCGCTCTTATTTTGTCAACCGATGATGACCAACTTGACAATAGAGATATTGTTGTCGAGTCAAGATCAGAGGGTCTTAAGCGTATAAGTGAACTTCATATCTAGCTCTCCAGTATCCATTGCTTATTCCCTTTGGAGAAGATTGTTATAGGGTTGATATACCACACAGGGAAGAAAGGAAATCTAAAAAGAAAGTAGATTCAAAGTGTTCAATGAGAGAGTATTTTGCGTATCATATTCAAGACAGAGTTGGTAAGTTCTCATTGATTTTGAATGCAAGGCGACTTCTTCAACAGTTTTTGGTTGACGTTTATACCATGATAGAGAGTGAGCGCTTATTTTATGTCCGTTTCCAGCAACATAAACTTAGGTGTGAGACTTATACCACTCTTCAAACGTTGAACCAAAATGGACCCACTGATTTGTCAAAAGTAGGGACGCCTGTAATTTTACCATCTTCTTTTACTGGTGGTGCACGTTACATGAGGGAAAATTATCTTGATGCAATGGCTATTAGTAAAAGGCATGGATACCCTGATTTTTTTATTACAATCACATGCAATCCCAAATGGCCTGAAATTAGAAGGTTTCTTAAGGACAAGAAGACAAATCCAAAAGATAGGCCAGACATTTTAGCTAGACTATTCAAAGTTAAGCTAGACTCAATCATGAAAGATTTACGTGAAAAACATTATTGGGCAAGACTTCAGCAGGTAAAATTATTTACGAAAAAAATTAAGTTTCAATACGTATTCATAGATTATCATCGTAATTCACTTATACTTATAAAATATTTATTTGTTTGTATAATTACTACCATGTTTATATTTATTAAGTTTCTAACTACATTTTTTAACTTAATATTGCAGTGGTTTATACTATAGAGTTCCAAAAACGTGGTCTACCCCACGCTCATATCTGTCTGTTTCTTAAAGATGACAGTAAGCTTTCCACGATTGACCATGTTGATCGTTTTGTTTCTGTTGAAATCCCTGATAAGAAAGTAGATCCGGAGTTGTTTAGTCTTGTGAGTGACTTTATGATTCATGGACCCTGCGGACGTGAATATCCCAATTGTCCGTGCATGGTTGACGGTAAGTGCTCCAAGAAATTTCCAAAGAAGTTTTCTTCTACATCAACGTTAGATTCAAATGGATATCCGGTTTATAGAAGAAGAGAGTCGGGGCTATTTGTTGAAAAAGGAACTGCTAAGTTAGACAACAAAAATGTGGTTCCTTATAACACAAAACTTTTAAGGCGTTACCAAGCTCATATCAATGTTGAATGGTGTAACCAGGCTGCTTCAATTAAGAATTTATTCAAATACATTAATAAAAGACCTGATAGGGCTAAAGTTGCTTTTGTAGAAGATGATGGAGAAGGTCAAGAAGTGGTTCAAAAAGATGAAATCAAAAAACATTTTGATTGTAGGTTCCTTTCAGCATGTGAAGCTTCATGGAGGATATTTAAAAACGAAGTGCATTACAGATACCCTCCAGTTATAAGGCTTCCATTTCATCTGCCCGGTGAGCAAAGTGTTGTGTATGGTCCACAAGAAAATCTTCAAAACGTTCTCAACAAACCAACAGTGTCTTCAACAATGTTTCTAAAATGGATGGAACTAAACCAAAGTGAGGCTGTGGCACGTGAACTAAGTTACATTAAAATCCCAAGTAAATTTGTTTGGAAATGTGAAGAAAAAAATGGGACTTTCGAAAGATAGGTAAGGCAATTGGTCGTGTTCACATGGTTACTCCATCTATGGGCGAGGCGTACTTCTTGAGAGTTCTTCTCAATAAAGTAAAAGGCCCTAGATCATTTGAGGAGATAAGAACGGTCAATGGAGAAGTTTTAACAACATTTCGTGATGCATGTTATGCTCTTGGCCTCTTAGACGATGACAAAGAATATGTAGAAGCTATCGAGGAAGCTCATTATACAGGTACAGGATACTCTCTTCGTAATTTGTTTGCGATGATGTTGCTGTCTAATACCTTATCTAGGCCTGAGCATGTTTGGGAAAAAACATGGAAGTACCTGTCAAATGGTATTATGCGTAGACACGAAGACTTATTCGAAATTGAAGGTAAAAAATTTACGTTTAAAATTTTAATTTTTTTTACGTCCCTTTTGTTTTAAATTAATAATTACAAACTTTATCATTATTAGGTTTGTCTCTTCCTGATGATCAAATCAAGAACATTACATTGCTTGAAATTGAGAAACAGTTGCTTCGGAATAACTCAAGCCTACGTAGGTTTCCTTCTATGCCTTATCCTAATAATGATTCTATAGCATCTGCAAATAACCGTTTGATTCTTGATGAGCTGGATTATCAAGTAAGTACGTTGGCTGAGGAATTTGCTACAAATGCACGTTCTTTAACCGATGAGCAGCGTTCGATTTTTGATGAAATCATTCATGCGGTTGATTGTAACAAAGGTGGTCTATTCTTTGTTTATGGTTTTGGAGGCACTGGTAAAACCTTTTTATGGAAAACATTGTCTGCTGCTATCAGATAGGACAAATTGTTTTGAACGTTGCATCCAGTGGTATTGCTTCTCTTTTGTTATCCGGTGGAAGGACAGCGCATTCTAGGTTCCGTATACCTTTGAATGTTACTGAACAATCATTGTGCGGTATAAAGCCAAATAGTGATGATGTTGCTTTATTGAAGCAAACTAAGTTAATTATTTGGGATGAGGCTCCAATGATTCACAAACATGCTTTTGAAGCACTTGATCGTATAAGGAAAGACGTCTTGAAGTCAAATTCTTCAGTTAATTCTGAGTTTCCTTTCGGTGGTAAGGTTATGGTTTTAGGTGGTGATTTTAGACAGATCCTTCCTGTTGTTCCCAATGGGAGTAGAAGAGATATTTTAAATGCCTCAATAACTTCCTCTCCTATTTGGAATAGTTGCAAAGTCCTTACATTAACAAAAAAAACATGAGGTTAACTTTGGGTAACAACACATCTGAATCCGAAGAAACAAAGGCATTTGCAAACTGGCTTCTTGAATTATGTGAGGGTAAAGTTGGTGATTCAATTCATTATGATGAGGCAGATGTGGACATTCCAGATGATCTTCTTATTAAGGATTCATCAGATCCGATTTCGAGATTAATTGACTTCGTCTACCCTTCACTTCTTCAACTTTACAAAGATAAAGATTACTTTGGAGAACGAGCAATACTTGCACCTAAAAACGAAGTAGTACATGAAATTAATGAAAGGTTGCTTGCATTGTTGCCTGGAGATGAAATCGAGTATCTGAACTCTCTGATAGTATATGTCAGATTGAGAACGCTAATAACCGTTCGCAGGAAGACTTATATTCTCCTGATGTCCTTAATGGTTTAAAAATTTCTGGGTTGCCTAATCATTGATTATCACTAAAGGTCGGTGTTCCCGTTATGTTGTTGAGAAACATAGATCAACAAAATGGTTTGTGTAACGGTACGAGATTACGAATCACCAAACTTGCAAAGCGTGTTATTGAAGCCGAAATCATATCAGGTGGAAACATTGGTATCAAAACTTTTATTCCTAGAATAAATATGATACCATCTGATATCAAGATTCCAGTAAAGTTCCAAAGGCGTCAATTTCCAATAAGCGTATGTTTCGCAATGACCGTCAATAAAAGCCAAGGACAGTCTTTATCTAAGGTTGGATTGTATTTAAGAGAACCTGTATTCTCACATGGCCAACTTTATGTCGCATTGTCAAGAGTTAAAAGCAGGGCAGGAGTGAAATTATTTATACTTGATGGTGATGGGAATGTGAAAACTAAAACCAGAAATGTGGTGTATAAAGAAATATTTAGTGATATTTAAATAAAATTTGTATTCGTTGCTTTTATATTTTAATACAATATTTCTACTGCATTTTTCTTATACGTTATAATTCTCCAAATAAATGTACGTTGGTGAACCGCGTGTCCACGCGGGCAAATATATAGTGCCTTAAGAAACAAAAACAAAACACCTAGCCCGTTTTAGTAAGTTGTTGGATTTTATTATTGGGTTTTCTTCAATTAAGCCGATTTCAGTGTGAACTCTCGTAATTGCCTCATGTGGCATGTCCCAGTTACCTCTTTAGCTATCTTCTATTATTTATCCGATAGATATATAACTGCCATGAATCTCAAACTATAGTAAACAATTTTTTTTTTAAAGAAGCTGCACTTACATTGCACATTTCTTGTATATTTCTTGAAGTGAGTTCATTCGATTACCTGACATGGTACGGTAAAAATACTACATTGACCCGACCAAATAAAACAACCTCGTGATAGACATACGAAGACCCAAAAAATTATAACCCGGTAAAACAAATTGTTGCGTATTCATTGCTAACAACTGGCTTACGGGTATACCACTAAGGCAAAAAGGCGACGGTTAGTAATCCACCCGGCGCCCGCAAGAGACCATGAGATTAACGCCACGGTTGACTTGTAAATTAGTAGTTGCATTATATATAATATTAATGGAAGTAACTGACACCAAAGGATCTGTGGCGCAATGGTAGCGCGTCTGACTCCAGATCAGAAGGTTGCGTGTTCGATTCACGTCAGGTTCAATGTTTTTAATATTAAACATACGTTATAGTTATTTTATTACGCTGGCTACACTAAGGATTATTTATTAACTCTAGTCTCCTGTTTTATGTTCTTTTATTATTTGGTTTTGTTTCTAAAGTTCTATACAAGTTAATATGATTATTCTACAATCAAATGCAGCATAATTATGTTCGTCTTACACAAGTTATACCTACTGTCTGTACTACCACAAAAGTGCTCAAAATCACTTAACTAGAATTTGCTAAATAAATCATATTGTTACACGAATATAAGATTGGACTGTGACACAGTCTAACGTGAAGCTTAAATCAACTATTAGAGCGATGTATATTTACGCTTAAAGTTTATATACTAATTTGATGATGGAAAACAAAATGTGAATGCTTTTACTTATAAAGCGGAATGTCAGATGATGAATGAACATAAGATTTCATGTTGGATTCATGTGGGGGGCTAAGTTACTTAGAACGCCTAATAAATATTCCTCACATAAAGGCCCGCTTTGCCTTTGGCATACAAATTTTTGACCAAATACTTCACCTCGATACACCATTAAAATAATAATTAATTTGTGCAAAAACGGGTACAATCATATGATGCATAAACTAATAACATTATGCTTAGTTCATGTAAAGATACATGGACATGTCATGTTACTAATGTGAAGGCCAATACACTCCTTCCCTTGAACAAGGTAGAGGTGTTGGATGTGCAATGTAGGTTGGATATTTTTGTCCTGGCATCAATACCGATAAATCCGATGCATTTCCCACTTGTACCTATAACAAACGCGATGCTTTAATGGCTTGTAGATTTGAAACAAAATACCAACTTTACTTATCACAAGTGACTTACATGTGGTTGTGAATCCATGAGCTTGTGCATTTGTCTTGGGTGGCGGGTTTGTTGAAAGGCGAAGTGAAATGAAGCATTTGATTTGAAGAAGTATTCGATAATCGCCATGATAATAAACATGGATATGAAGATTGCGGTTGCTAGAAATCCTAGAGAAATCGACGTCCCATAGGACTTCCACCAGCCTTCACCAACGTCGTTTTGTGGTGTCGGGTGCAAGTTTACGTAGTTCGATCTTTTAGTATCGAACTTGTCCATGATTGTGTTAAACTTCTCCAAATCTTCTGGAGAGCAAAGAGGGGGGATGTGTGGTTGGGAGGTTTATAGGGTAACACTATGTTTACTATATATATATTGGATTAGATTAGATGCTTACCTTCACTATGAAAAACCATACAAAAAGTACACAACTTTTAAGATATAAACTAATATTACATCAGATTTGTCTAAAAGAAAATAACTAAAAAAGTACAAGTTTCTTCGTGAGTAATTTGGGTTGTCATTTTCTTGAAATGGGCTCCAATTCTACCCCTTTCACGGACCATTACACACGGTCTAAGTGTTTACTCTATTCATGTTCATGAAGCTCTCTAATAAAAAAAATCATAATGAGAATCCCTTTTTTTTAACGGCCAACGAAACTAATGCTCGACTACCCGGGGACGCCCCAACAAAACTAATGCCCGACTGCCCAAGGACGCCCGCCCCTTGGATGAAAGCTCCTCATACACTCGGGTTTACCAATAGCGCTAGAGAGCCTAAGCCAGCAAGTTTCCGAACCGGGAAAACCCGTCCGCCAAAAGGTGACTCCACCACAAGAGTCGGGCGAGAATCCCTTATATAATTAAATACTTTTAATCTTTTTGATTAATGAATAATGATGAAATAAATAAGGGTGTTAGATGTGGAGAACCACAAGGAGAGTATCCAATTGGTTCTTTTTAAAAGCGATGCAATCTTCCCTTTTTCATTTGACAATAGAGATGGGTGTTTCTTCTTGGGGTCGACCCGGATCCGATTAGCCGGGTTTGATTCCTGTTTATCTTTCAAAGATAAGGGATTTTGACAATCACATCAATAATGCTTGTAAGTAAATTACACCAATGTATAAGTCAAGTACGAATAACATATATCTTGAACCCATAAAAATATCATTAGACCTTGACCCGACCCGAGTAATATGGTTGTGAAATTAAAAGGAAGATGGGAGCATAATACATAATCACCCCACTAATACAAGTGAAAGCTGCCATAAAGACACAAAGTTAAGGCTGCTCCAATAACACCAAAATTTTATTTATTAATCTTTCTTTCTTTAGATAACAAATAGTATTTTCCTTTTAGGATGATTCTTATGTATAAAAAATAGTATAAAAGTTGCATTTAAATGTTATGAATATGTGATATTATCATGGCTATATACATAGCTAACTCTAATAGTCATATATCCATTATATTTGACTTATTATTTGGTTCATTCAAGTTGAACCTAAAACTTTAGTGTTGTGAATACAGCAATTATACAATAACAACTTTTCACATAGATGTATATGCACATGGATTTGGAATCCCACAAATTATCCATCTTGGACTTAACTATAAGTTTTGGGCGCTAGTCCATACGCTTGAACTTGTAAAATATAAGAGCATTCACAACCCATTCACCAAATCCCCTTTATTAAATTACACTAAAAATCATTACTTCATCCTTAAATCTTCTCTCTCCTAATTAAAATAATAATACTTTTTCATACTTTTATCATTATATTTTCTTTCTCCTCACTCACAACCAATTACAAAAATATTAAAATATATATAGGGGTGAACAGTAGCTTTTCAAATATAGGGGTGAATAGTGCTTTCACCAAATATTTTCTCTCTCCTCCACTCACAATCACTCACACTCACCCCATATAATTTGAGGGAACCCCTCACAAAATTTGGTGGATGGGTTGTGAATGCTCTAAAAGGGTATATTATGCAAAAGTACGACGAGAAAAGTGAAGTTATGTAATATAAGATACAATTTGTGGCACAAAGATATTTACACTGACTTCGAATTGACTATGAGGACACATATTCTTGATTAGTGAATGCAATTAGTCTAGCATTCTGTCCATACAAGAGAAGATGGGACCGCAACTAATGGATGTGTGATAACTTAACTATACGGCTCACTTCCTAACAAAAATCACATGTCGATGAGGAATTAAAGTTTAAAAATCATGTAACGTAAGTTCTAAACAGCACTATAATTGAATTTTTTTTTTTTGCCAAAATAGTGCTACAGGGCGAGATTTTTGTGCTTTTGGGGGTGTCAGACAAGGATTAGGATACCCATGACCAATTCTGATAGCGCCCCGTCCCCCTTACAAATTTACAATTTACAACCTTATGCATCATAAAGAATGGTAAAAATATTTAAAATAAATAATGAAGTAAATAAAACTGAATTAAGTTTAAAAAATGATTGACTAAAAAAACAGTATTGTGTCTGATTACATTGTTTTTTCTCCATCCTGCCATAACTAAGCTAGTTTATTACAAAATTATCTATCTTCTTCCTAACCCTTTTTTGTACTTATTTTTAAGTTTATCCTCCTATAAGACTATACGGTGTGGTCATGAAGTGAAGCCGTGAAGGGTATGAGGCGACATATGACAACCAGTCAGCCACTTTAATTCCCCTCAAACCCTCAAAAAGACAAGGGTTGGTGAAGGCGTGAAGGATTTTTTTTAATCAACTAACCAATCAAACATCATCTATAACCCAAGAACCAACCACAACTATCCACTTCACCCTCACCTTTTACCCCATGCTTGCGAAAATTTCCAACCAACCTACCCCACGCCACCTTTCACATCACATATCGGGTGATATTAATGGCGTGAAGGGGCTTCGGATCCCCTTCCACGCCCACACACCGTGTATCCTAAGAGTGGTATTCTATCAAAACTAGGTTTTTATCCAGCTGCGCGTTGCGGCGGCGTCAATCTGGTTTAGAAAATAATTAAATAATGACATTAGTGTTGCGACATTTCAAATTCCAAATGAATCCTATATCAATTTTCATACAAAGGTCACATACAAAATGAAATAGTGTTTTTCACCAACGCGCGTTGCGCGATTACAATATGACTCCGCATCTAGGGACCGCTAATGTCGTCATCATCGGGACAAACCTCCGTTCCATGCTTTACTAATCCCATCACCAATTGCCAAGAGATTTAGCTTCGTATTACCTCAACTTTCAACCAAATTTTATGGCCATCTACCCCAGTTCTTGTTCGTCCTTGTAGGGAAAGGACTGTAACATCATCATGCCATCCAAACGCATGCCTATTCCAATATTAAGAGGTTTGTTTAAAAAGGAAAAAACCAACAACAACTAAATAGGATTTGTTTTAAATTTAGTACATTCAGTCTAACCCGACCCGTTTGACCCGGTGTAACAGAAGCAAATGACCCATGGTAAAATTTTGTTTTTTTTTTTGGAAGGTATGGTAAAATTTTGTTGGTTGATGATATATAAACCACAAACACGAAAAGTTCAAAAATAATGGAAGTACCATGTTTGTTGGTCGCGCGTAATAGAAGCGCCTCTATGAGGTGTTGAGCAGAATCACCTAGAACCTCTTTGCGGATTGCACGAAGGTGTATACGCGCTAATAATTGAGCCTCATTCATAAACTTCGTTTCTTGTTTTCAAGTCTCTGAAATCTTTTTGAAACAAAACGGCGCGTTGCGCCGGGTTTCAAAATCGTTTGTAGCCTACCTCTTCAGCGTGAGTCATTGCGGGCGTGCAATCCACTCGAACCACTGGCACCAATTCTTCGTTCCTTACTACAACAGTGACGGTCAACAACACGACAACTTCAAGCCGGCGAGGTTGTACGGTAAAGGTGTCTAGATTCTCTCTACCTCTCTTTCTTCTCTTCTTCCTATCTATTTCTCCGCGTATGCCAAAAGCCTCACATTTTTTCCTGCAAGCATCTTGTATGGAAACATGAATATTAAATTTGTAATACATCATACTCACATGATAAAAGTAAGATTAAGACTTTTAGGAACTCCTAAGTTGAATATATTATAATCATAGGCTTGACAGAGCGATTGTTGAAGTAAATAAAGTCCGTCACACACGCAAAAATCAAAAGCGAAACTCAACTTACCAGGAGGTTGATTGAAGTTGACATGAATCATCATAACTGAAGTAAAAGTTGAAGTAATATTGTTTCACCATGGCTGTAATTGGGTTCAGGAATTACGATGCAGAAGTGCCGTAAGTCACCTGAGCCCCAATTCTTGTTGCCGACCAAGAAAATAAAATAAAAAGGCGCATACCTGCATAAACAGAATAACATACATCAGCACACAGACAACAAAAACCTGCAACATCAAAACAGTCACATTCAAGAAAGTCAAACACATGAAAAATGAAATATACAAATGACATTAAATAAAACATTTTCAAACAACGGGCGCAAAGACGGGTCAATAAACAACATTACAGATGGATAGCAGGCAATGACAAACATTAGCATTCATCAATAGTCACGTTCAAGAAGTCGACATACTGCAATCATAACTTAAATCATTTTCGGTCAGAAATCAAAGGGGGCGGCTGTTTTAAAGCCTATACCACCTAGGCCGCCAAGGCTAAGTACACACCGATTTTGACCAACTAAGACTGGGACCCCTAAGTTTGGCCGACTTTGTGAAAATCGCCTCGGGAAGGGTCCAAGGACCGATTAGGCGGCGAGTACTCGGCCGCATAGGCCGAGTTTTGCAACACTGCGTATTGGATATATGCATCAAAACTTTTGACATGCTGAATGAATCATTGTTGGTCTACTTAAAAAAAATTAATGCCTATTTAATCATACAATTCACCTAAACAATCATAGTGTATGATACATAATTGCAACTAATATTAACAAAGTCCTTCACCAATTTTTACCTGCAATTTCCTATCAAACTCAGTATTCGAATCCGTTATATTCTTCCCACAGTGTATTAAAACTTAACAATAGAAAACAAATTTAACACTACCCTATAAAACAGACATGGTTGTATATAGGCTATCAATAACTCCTTAAACTTATCATCAAGCTCAAGAATTTATATCTATATAAATGGAACACTAATTTTTATAAAATAAACAGATGAAATCAAGCATTCAAGCAAGCACATATTCAATCACGCAGAAATGATCCCTCCCAATCTTCCAGCTCTCAAGCAGTTCGAGCATCTTGACACATGTTATTGTTTGTCTTTTTGTCTACATACTAATATAACTTTTACTGAAAAAAATGAGTTGCATAAGTCCTCTTAATTTAGGCGTTAACTCAATTCCTTATTATAAGGAAGTTGAGTAAAATAATGGCGAACTTCATAAATCATATAATGTTTTATCTCTTATAATTAAATGATGAAGATGAATCAACCATGCTGAACTAAAAGAATACATTAGACACCAGTTGCTCACTACCTAAGCTGAAGACTCAAAGTCATTGCAAGTGCAAATCATATTATGCCCAACACAAGCTACCTCTACAACTGTAAAAACACATTGATTCATAACTAACTTTACAACTCATAATCCAGAAATAAACATTGATGTACATAATAAGTGAGTAGGTCAATAACCCTTACCTGTACTTTTGCTATTTCAATTCCATGGCTTGAAAGTGGAAGGAAACGTTGCATAGCTTTGTCACATAAACCCCCAAAATAGATATCAATTTCACTCATAGCCCTAAAAAATCCGACCAAAACCCAATGGGTAGATTCATAAACAACTAAAAGAATCGACCTTACTTTTTCTGAAACATAACGAAATTGTTCCAAATTTAGATCTATAAAATCAAACAACATTAAAATATGATTATCAACAGAAGTGACAAAAATGGTAACTTTTGTGTTTGGATGCCAAAGTATATCTCCTTTGAACAATCCAAAAAATGTTAAAACCTATGAATTAATAATTATGCATACGTCCCTAGTTTTTTCCTGAACACAATGATCCAAAAAACCATGTTTCGAATGAAATTCCTACAGGCTGCTTTTAAGAATCAACACATAGTTGTTCACAATTTTAGCCCAACAAAATATCCAATAGTTGCACATAAAACTCTATCCCACTCCAATGTCTTGGTGAGTTTTCATGTTTCGGATGCAGTAATCTGCATTCTAGTTTGCAGCTGCATTGTGGGATTTGGTCAAAGGCGCACAAGGCGGTCAGCCAGGCGCAACCCAACCCAACATTTCCGTATAAAACCCTGACCCAACTGTTGCTTTAACACTAAATTCACAAACGAAAATGTTGAAAATGATAACACAACCTGCAAACACACATATTCGACTTGAAAGCACACAATTCCATTATGAAAACAAAAAAAAAACATCAAATATCCATACCCGGGGGCTACATCATCAACCGTGTGCACTGCAGCGAATAAGATGGCAATTAATAGCATCATGACGGTGTACCACCAAGTTGCAAGAAAATAGACAAAAGCAATCAGAAACCATAACTACAATTTGATCAAAAGCAAAACTGGAGATTTAACTAACTATATATTTATGAAATACTATATAATCAACACCAATAAAAAAGGAGAAGACATCAAATTCTAGACAAAATCAAGGTTTTGGAGGCTCAATCAAGCGACCTAAAATAAACATGTAACCTGAAACGAACATAATAAAAATCTACATCAATCAAACGCAAGAACAATCCAAAAGAAAGTGAGCTTTCTATGGTTCAGAGTTTCTAAAAAATATGGCTGCAAGGCGGGTTGCAGGCTAAAACCCGCCATCCACCGTCCTTGCCACGCCATGGTCATCAGTTTTCAGAAATACTTTCAACTCATCACAACCAAGACACACATCACAGCCATCTACAACCAACACTGAAACCCAAGCCACCACCACCGTCGCCGCCAACCACCTCCGCCCAGCAACCCGAGAGTCACCATTATCATCAGATGCCCCAAACCACGAAATCTGACCTTGGAGTTTGTCGATCTAATCGAAAAGGGGACATGCATCTTGATCGGAATCTTTGTCAGATGGTGGTGTGGATGGCGGCGGAATCGTGGCGGCGACGACAGGCGATTCATCCCAAAATCAAACAAAGATAGGACAGGTGATTCATCCCAAAATCAAACAAACATAGGGATGGGTACGGCCAGATGGTGGTGTTGATGGCGGCGGAATCGTGGCGGCGACGGGAATCCTCCCGGTATCAAAGAAACATAGGAATGGGCGGTAGGTATGGCAGTGGGTTTGGCGGTGGTCACGAAGGCAGAGAAAGAGACAGATAAACAGCATCTACAAATGTTATCAAAAGATCTGAAATTACAAATATGCCCTCAACATGTTACTGTTCAAATAAGAAGTATATTATTATTATTATAGAATTTTAGCATAAAGTATGTTGATCAATTCACTAGAAGGGTGGGTGTTAGATTCATACAAGTGTCAATCCGGAATATTATGTTTCTAAAGTAAGATTTACGAGTTATCTCTTCTTTTGACAACTTCTTAGTTATAAGTCTTAGCCTTTTTGATCGAGGGATTCCACCATGCTAATATATCAATTAGCATATTTTGTATATTTTTCTTTTTATAAGATGCATCATTATGGAGTAACGAAATGGGGTGCCAACCCGACATCATGTGGGCACTAAACACCAAAACAAGAGTGTTAAAGTTGGGTATCAAAATAACGCATATGACGAACTAGGGAGATGGGTGCACCCATTTTATTATTAATTTTTAAGTTAATTGATAATTAAACGGTGGGTTAGGTAGTGAGTTAGTGACATGACAAGACATTATGCAATTTTTAGTTAAACGGTCTTTTACGCTTCTCACTCGTTTTCCCTCCACTGCTCTCTTTCCAGATACAGACAAGCCATGTACCACATTTTTTTAACTGCTCAATTTTATTGAGATTAGGCTAGCGAGGTCTTTGCTAAGACATCCTCAAACGATTGTTTTTTTACAGACACCGTTTGTCAATAATTTTTTTAAATAAACCCACTGCCGCGCTCAACCAGACTCAACACATTTTGCATCATTATAAAAATAAAACACATTTATGACCTCAAAATTTGAATGAATCCCTTAGCATAATCAAATCCTCAAATAAACGACCAAATCCTCAAATAAAAACTGCATAAACAACGCATCAAACTTGTTTCTGAAACTTGTAATTGAATCCTTAAGCTTTGGTTCGTCCATAGAACTTGGCCTTCTCATCAGCCGTCTGGAAACGACCGTGTCCAAACTTAGAAGATGTGTCGATGAACTTGAGCTTAATCTCCTCCAAAGCAAGCCGAGATGTCTGGGCCAACAAAGACTGTCTCAATGTCACCACACGTTTCTTCGGTCCCACACAGCACCCCTTTATCATCAGAAAATCATCTTTCACCACACCGTAGTGTGGGAAACCGCCCATCGGAGTTATCTCTTTCTCAGTCCTATCATATAGATAAACAACTTTTAGAAACTAAATAATGTTATCCAGATAAACCGTAAAAACTGGACTGAGAATAAAACCTGTCAAACTCGGTGAGCGCGGAATGAGATTCCTGGCCAGTCTTCCCAAGCTTGTAAATCTTCTTATTCATTTCAGTACGGTGATGATACCCGTTCTGACCAGCTCTTGCAACAGTGAATGAAACTCTGGCCGGATGCCAAGCACCGATACAAGCAACCTTACGCAGCCCACGATGAGTCTTACGGGGCAAACGGGTCACACCCCAACGGGTCACAACACCTTCGTAACCCTTACCCTTGGTCACACCTATGATGTCAATCATTTCATCTTTCTGGAACACCGCATCAATTGGGATCTGCTTCTCAAAGAAACTGTATCCAAAATCAACCTTCTGGGCAACGCTACCGCCATTCACCTGAATCTCCATCAAGTGAGCCTTTTTTTGCTTCAATCCCTTCATCTTTCGGATCTGGAAATCAAAATCAAAATCAAAAGTTTATTTAACATACCCATACTGCCACCACCTCAAGGTTACTAAAATACCTGAGTGTGTGCCAGCACACGGATAACATTGCAGTACTTCTTCATCTTTTCCAACTGTGATTGAATCTCCTTCTTCCCTGAGTCGTTCTCATACTTCAATGCGTATTTGGTAAAAGCCTTCTTCTTTGACTTGCACCAGTTCTTATAAAACCTCCTTTTAACATCCTCGCTGAGATGTTGAGCCCAGACAGTGTTCAGACTGCGAAGCCCACGTGGGGTCTTGACATAGCCCACAAGGCCGACTACAACCATCGGAGGTGTCTCGATGATTGTCACTGCCTCGCATGTTTCTTTCTTGTGGAGTTCTGAGGAACAATAGACAACATTCAGATATTATATATTAACGGAATTTTACTCATCTTATATAGAAAACATGTGGCACAGATTAAAATTAACTCACTTGACCCAGGTTTCTCAACTTCTCTAACAATGTGGGTCATTCCAGCTTTGTAACCCAAGAAGGCAGTTAGTCTGCAAGATTTAGTAGGATCGTCTTTGGGAAACGCCTTCACTGCAAGACCAAATTAGCTACAACATAAGCTATCATTGTTGGTATATTTAGAAACAGCATTAATCTTTTAAAATATATATATCTATAAATCGTTAGTAAAAACAGTCTGTTAAACACAAGCGTGTAACAGTTTTTAGAAACAGTTTAAAAACAATAAACAAATGTATGCATTTGGGCATTAATAAAACAATAAGATAAGATTATGCAAAATAACTAAACACACGTAAATTAAATAAGCATATGTAAACCTTTTCCTCTGTGACGAGCAGCCCTTTTCCTTGGTAGAAACCCCAGGGATCCATGTCTTGGGTGCTCAAACTTACGGTGAGACATGATACCTAGCTTGTTTTAAATCTGCAAAACTTAAAAATTTTATTTCCAAATAACAAAAATTTAAATGCAACATTAAACAGTCAAAAAATCAGACTATATGCATGTGTAATACAATTAAATAGAGAACTTAAAGGTTTCTGATACGAATCTCAAGGTTTATTCAAGAAAACGAAGTCAAATCAAAGTCAAGGGAGCTGAGTTTATTTAATTATGTTTTTGGGTCATGGGTTGACCCGCTGGGACAAGATGATAGCAGGAATTGGAAGAGTGGGGGGTAGTTACTATGCCTATTATTAACAGAAAGATGGAAGGATGAGGAGCTGTCCTTATGCCTACTTTCTGGAGAAGTTACTAAATATCATGGGTCTTTATAAGCAGGCTTTTTACTTTTGTTTTCTCATTCTTGTTTTTCATTATCAAAGTATTGTGTAACTGGAGACTTTGCCCCTCTCGAATCGGGCCGTTTATCTCAATCTGAATAAAAGTTGCCTCCTTGAATTTTTGATCCTATCAGTTTCGCTATATGTACATCTGTTCTAACACATTATCCTTTTAAATAATCAGGATAAATAAGTGAATAAAAGAACTCCATGTAATATTTGATAACATTACATCATATCGATATGATAACTGACCCGAATCAGAACAAGTCAGGTCATACTCAACAGCAACAGGGAGAAAATTTATAGATAATGGCACCAAACGATAAAACAATTAGGAGGGAAATTGGTAAAGGAAATAGTGGGTGAGTGTGGCTGAAAAATGGGGAAGTTGCTGTTGGATTCTACGTTTATTATGTTGAGTTCCTGTTTTCGTTCTCTTTTGTTTACCTAAACTAGCAAACTGATGTTTGTAATCGGAGATTTACCTATCTCCAATCAGACCAACTATCATGTTTTTTTTATTTCAAACAATAGAATTTCTGGTTCCTAACATACATATATAAAAGAATAACATATCATAACTGATGAAGTTATACTTATTATCGATAAATTTATATTATTATATATGTAACAATTATTTAGTTAATAACTTAATATTATTAACATGTAGTTTTTGTAAATTGTAACATGTTTTATGAGCATTTGTAAATTAATATTTGATTAGAATAGCAAACGCCTGTCAGGAGTTCCAGCCAACGAAACAAGAAGCTGGCTTGTAACACTTCAGCTGCCTAAAACAGAACTTCACACGGTCCAGGCCGAGTATAGAAAATAGGATAAGACCCAAACGGAGAAATTTTGTGGTGACGGCTTAATAAAAAAAAAGTAGTTATTTGCAGTGAGTTTATGATGGAGGCAATTGAATTTCTAGTGGTTGCCTAGGTAGTCAGTAAGCTGAACAAAACTGAAATCAATTTAAAGAGTTGGAAATTAAAAGTATGGGCATCGGCTGTTTGGAATGATAAATTGCAGGTGTGATGGCTTAGTGTAAATAAACTGCATATTAATGAGAACTTGTAAGTGGATCGATTTACTCAGACTAGCATGAATACCACAACAGGATAAAGAGCGTGACATGGCTTTTAAACTTGAATTTTCAAATCATTGTTACATGGCTTATATTTACAAAGATAAAATTTGAGTGAGAGATCATACAAAATAAGGTTAAAAAACACAAATATACATAATCAAAAAACACATGAAATACTTAAAACTTAGATGATGACAGCAAATAGAGACCATTGACTTTGCAGCACATGGTAATGACCACATAATGTAATGATAAATAAAATGCTCCTATACCATAGGCCTATGACAAAATAGTATTGCCAATTCTCAGGCTCATAAGTGTTTCTTACCAAAACCACAATGGGATTTGGCAGACAAGCCCTTTGAGACTCAAGCCTTGATTAATAATATGTTTTAGGAGACCATTTCATCCACCATACACAAATGAGCCACTACCAACATGCTAACAATATCAACTTCTATTTGTCATCTTAAAACAAATAAAAATACAGAAACTAGAAATAAACAAAACATAATATATACATAATTACATGAAAAAATGAAAAATTATCAAAAAATAAAAAAATAAAGTATCTGAGTTAAGAAAAACCACAAAGAACAAATTATTTTTTTATCAAATAAATGAAATTAAAAATATATAAATGACTGAAAAATAAATAAAATAAATAAGAAAAATGTAAAAAAAAAACAGTATGTGAGCTATAAATTACTGAGTCAGAATACATACATAGAAAATTAAGAGAATAATTACATAAGTGACCTAAACATATGAAACACTAGATCTACACCAACAAATCAATAAATTTCTTATTTAAATAAATCATACAAAGAACAAATAAAAATCAGATTTTTAACACAAGAAGCTAAATATAATCATCGATAGTTTTTATCGTATAAACAATCCTGCAGATTAGAAACTACACTTTTGATCCATTAAATAATAATAACAATACATATGAGAAAATAAAATAAGTTCAAGAAACAATAAATGGGGCAGAATAATATTAACTCAATGAGATAATTCAGAAAACCATACCTTGAAATTGAATTAAGCGAGAGAGATGTAAGAAGAGAGGCGCCGATAGACTGCCTTTGGTTAGGGTTTTATTGAGTTCGGTAATGCTATGGAGATGATTTATGACCGTCCGATTAAGTTGGCTGATGCGATTACAGAATTTAGGGTTTGTTATTGGGCTACAGGGCCGTTAATGATGGGTTGGACCTTTGGCACAAAGATATCCATCAAAGATGAACGCTTATTGTTTTTTTATCTCTATCTATATCTACTAGTTGGTAACCCGCGCGTTGCGGCGAGTCTAAAAATTGCATCAAATTGTATCAATTCATTAAGACGTAAAATTCATCGAAAACTTTTTATTTAAATGATATATTAAATAACGAATACTTGTAACAACATAAGATAATTATTCTTATCTCAACTAAAGTATAATAACATCCGTACGAATTATTGAAATAAATTGATTTTAGGTGGATTCTAGTAATAATCCATTCAACAACTCGTAAGGTTAGTTCCATAATACATTTATTCTCAAGACTACACTACCTCACACGTAACACTTTGGTCACGCCTACCACTTAACGATATATACTATTAAATGATACAAACAACTTTGCCAAATAACTTTACGTTTTGTTTCATATATTAGGTTAAACAATGATAATTGTTATTGATTGTGATAATTATGATTACAATGATAGGCTCTATATATAGAGCAAGATATTACAATTCAGTACCTTCTAATATAACTAAGATAATATAATGAAACTAAACTAATATATCTAACATTCCCCCGCAAGTTGAGGGCG
This sequence comes from Ambrosia x helenae, assembly GCA_030844895.1. Taxonomy (NCBI): domain Eukaryota; kingdom Viridiplantae; phylum Streptophyta; class Magnoliopsida; order Asterales; family Asteraceae; genus Ambrosia; species Ambrosia x helenae. Next base: position 34,798,905 of record CM061231.1, read on the forward strand.
GGGAACGACCTGCAACTTGGACCGCAAAAACATAAAGCGTTCTGAAGCTAGAGGTTTAGTAAACACATCAGCGATTTGGTCACTAGTAGAGATAAACTTGACATTTAAATCACCCTTAGCTACTTGTTCCCGAACAAAATGGTAGTCCACTTCAACATGTTTCGTACGAGCGTGAAAAACCGGGTTAGCTGAAAGATAAGTGGCCCCCAAGTTATCACACCAGAGAGTAGGCGTATAATTCTTGACAACACCAAGTTCACGAAGAAGAGCTTTTAACCAGATTAATTCTGCCACGGTATCGGCTAGTGCTTTGTACTCAGATTCCGTAGACGAGCGAGAGACTGTTCGTTGTTTACGTGCTATCCAAGAGACAAGATTCGATCCAAGATAGACAGCAAAACCCCCCGTGGATCGACGGTCAACCGGGCAGCCAGCCCAGTCAGAGTCCGAATATGCCTGGATAGAATTGGCCCAGTGAGCGTCCGTAAAGGCATGGAGAACTGAACCCGAGTTCTGTCGAATACGAAGGCCCAGATCAGTGGTACCTTTCAAGTACCGTAGTATGCGCTTAACTGCTGTCCAATGGTTTTCGGTGGGAGCATGCATGAATTGACAAACCTTGTTAACAGAGAAGGCAATATCCGGACGGGTCAACGTGGCATACTGTAGAGCGCCCACAACCTGACGATATTTAGTTGGATCAGATAATAACGGGCTGTCATCAGGCAGGAGAACATGGGAGGTGCTCATTGGCGAAGTCACAGGCTTACAATCAGAGAGGCCAGACCGATGTAATGTGTCCCAGATGTATTTCTTTTGGGATAAAATCAGATCAAGCCCATTGCGCACGACTTCAATACCCAAGAAATAATGAAGGGAGCCAAGGTCCTTTATTGCAAAAGAAGAACTGAGACTTTTAATAATGTGATCGACTGCCTGATTATTGTTCCCCGTAATGATAATATCATCCACATAGACCAAAACATAAACCATAGTACCTCGAGAGTTGAGAATAAACAATGATGGATCCGTTTTGGAACCACGAAAACCAAGTTGTTGAAGTGCCGTTGATAGCCGAGTAAACCAGGCTCGAGGTGCTTGCTTAAGCCCGTACAAAGACTTGTGTAGAAGGCAGACATGATGTGGTCTGGTTGGATCGACAAAGCCCGGTGGTTGTTTAATGTAAACAGTTTCTTGAAGATCACCATGTAAAAAGGCATTTTGAACATCCAATTGCTCTGATACCATATTAGGTTAAACAATGATAATTGTTATTGATTGTGATAATTATGATTACAATGATAGGCTCTATATATAGAGCAAGATATTACAATTCAGTACCTTCTAATATAACTAAGATAATATAATGAAACTAAACTAATATATCTAACATCATACGTGACATACACACATGAATTCACCAAAGTTGCTCCATGTAATAAATAATAAGTAGGAGAGGGGATGTACAAGAGGATTTTGCATAGAAGGGTATTATTGGAAAAAATTTCATGACATTTTGGGTGTGAAGCACTAAACTTTTCATATGCCATCTTAAAAAACATAGGAAATTACTAATGTAGTCATCTCTCCTCCTTAATAAGGTAACATAGATATTTACCTTGTAAAGAAACTCTATGATATGATTGTAATTTTATCACATATTTAAAATGGTATATCAAGATGTACAAGTATACATCTTTATATTTTACCTATTTTACAGTACAACTTTTGATTACAATTATACAAATAAGTAATGCCGAGTGACTTTTCAAATACATCCATTTATATGATGACTCTCTATATGTTTAACGCTTATATTTGTATTACTCTTGTATTTATGTAAGGGCTTGTGACTTTTCATATGTTTAACTCCTATATTTTTATTGTTTTTGTATTTATGTAAGGGCATATATATAAAAAGGCATTTGTATTTCATAAAATACATCAAAAAGAAAAGCATTCCTTCATTCTCTCATTCTTCTATCTATATTGTTAATAGGCTTATATGAGTCATGGAGTTATACATTACATTATGGCAACTGATAAATTGAAGTTCAATGTGAGTTTGTTAATCTCCTTCATTATGTTAACATATTTTAGTTAGGGTTTTCCATTGACAAAAAGGCGTAAATTACATAAGGATGATAGGTAGGCGGGCAACAAGCTGCGCCGCTACCCCTTTTTGAATAGAAAATCTCAATCTGCTAAAAACAAAACCTCACCCTTAGGGGGTGGAAAAGTTGTTGTGCACTACTCGTTGAACCCGAGCCAAAAACCGCACACCTCCGGTGCCAAGGAACCGAACGTGTCGAAGGCCAAGGGAATGAAAACATGCTGATTATCCTCACATGCTTTAGCATGCTTTTCCAATTTATTGGATTCAGCTCTCATGACCGCTTGCCCGGCCACAAACCCACTATCCCGAAACCTAACAAGGGGGGACACCCCGGTAAGATCAACACACGCATGTTTCCCACCTTTCCAACCAAAAAATAAGACATCTGCTGGCGCAAGGTGGACCTCCCTTCCGCGGGGTCTGTGAGAAAATTAACTGACGCCTCTTTTCTTGCGGAGATCCCCGCTCTTCTAAGGATGTCTACCAAAGCATCCCGGACAAAATCGTGCTAATATTTAAACCCTGGCAATTCCTTACAATGTAACGCATGTTGCCCATACTTATCAAGGCATGCTTTGCGGCAGACCGGGCAATTTTCATCATCGGGGAAAATGGGTATCATCAGCGACACCCATACATGATCTAAGAAATAGAAGCTCGCTTTGGGGATCCCGAAATCTAGGGAGGAGCCCCATGAGGTCAACAGCCCGTGCCACCCTTTTAGCAAATAGATCACTTATGAAACCGGCGTCGCGGCTGACTGCCCCACCAAGCAGTTTGACCCCCCGCTCCGGTCTGCCAATGTCACTAGGAAACAGATCTGGCCGGATCTTCCCCCTATCACACGACGTCCAGAAAACCTCAGTTTTTCTAATATTGAGCTGGAGCCCTAGAGATGGCCCCTCCAGGCTAATAATGTCAAGTGCTTTAGCCACCTGAACAGAATCCCCGATAGTCGTTCCGTCATCTAAGTACCAAGCATGGAAGGGAAGGTCGCAGTTATCATGTACCTTGAGCACGAGGGGGTGTAAATCTAGAGCAAAGAGCAAGGGCCCCAAAGGGTCCCCTTGTTGAACCCCAGCGTAGGCCCCAATACACTCATTCCCCACATACAACCTAGCTGGTTGAGCATATAGGAACTAAACCCACGGGAAAATGGATGGGCAGTGACAGTGAACTTCCCGTAACAGAGCAGTGCGATCAATAGCGTTGAAAGCGTTAGAAAAATCAACCGTAAGCATAGCAAGCGAGCCATCATCATGGAACGAATCGAGAAACATGTTAGCACTATGAAGCACAGCCGCCGCCCCATTTGGAATTTCAACCCCAAACTGAAAGTCCCCAAAATATTTAACAACTTCTTTCCCCACTTTCTTCATGGCCACCTTAGAAATCAGTCTCCTCCATATGGCCCCTACGGCAATAGGGCGGATTCCATTGTCAAGCTTAAGCAACAGAGTGAGGGGAGCCGAAGCAATATATTCTGCGAGCACCTTGGGGCACAACCCCCCCCCCCCCCGCCACAGATTAACTAATTCAGGATGACAGCTAGTAACCCAGATGCCATAGCTGTCCCTTCGCCACCAAGGGTGTCCATCAATTGTTGAGCCCGCAGGCCATCACGCCCACAGGATGTCCCTTTCGGGAACAATTTCACACACCGGTAAACACACTCATCTTCCACAGTTAAGGCCAGTTGGGTCAGGGGTAGGGAGGGGAGATTGGGAGGCGGCACAATGGGGTGCTTGTCAATATGAGCTTGCATGGTAGATTCCCCTAGGGGCAATCCCATTGAAACACAACACTTTAACCGCTGCAGTGAAGTGACCATCACTAATCTTCCTAAGGCACTGCCTGACGTTGGGGTTGACCTCATCGGATCCCTCCGCTGACGTTGCCCTCGCCGGGAGGACCCTTCCCCCTTCATCTGAAAAAAGCAACGCAACCAAATCTGCAAAACCGGAACCATCCTTCCACATAGATAAAGCGTATCGATTGCTGTAACATATTCTGTAGTATTTAAAGACTTTTTGAGTCCATTAATGTGTTGCAAAAATATATCACATGACAATTGTACAAGAAAATGAGAAATGGTGCATTGAATTTTCCTGTTCTTGTTGTCATGGTGGAGATATTTTCAATTGTATGGAATTGTAGAATATAGATATGTTTTAACTTTTACTCTTACTGTCACAACTTTGAGATATTGAAGCAATATTATTTTATTATAAGCAAAGTTGTTCTAGAATAATGTATAGTTAAACATTTGCTAGCTATCATAAGGATGTTTTTACTAAGCAAATCCAAGTTACCCGTTTGGAGCGAACTGGATATTTTTTTTATATTTGTTTATAATGTGTTTCTTGCGTTATTATTGTCATATCTTTTTATTACCTTTTTTTTTTGTTTTAATGCTTAATTGCTTACTTAGTTTATTTGTAGGTGTTAACATTCAAAGTAGTGAAGAAGTTGCTAGGAAGCTGATATGGTCTTATATTTTTAAGGATCTAGAAGTTTCTAATTGTCTTATTACTTTAATGATATACTGATTAAACCATGTTTTATTTGGATACATGGACATAGTTAGATAAATAATGTGTAGTTCTTCACGTTTACACTCAGTCATTAGTTGCTTAGTTTGTTAGCGTATTCTAATAGTGTTGTTTATTAAATTTGGCTTCATATTTTGACCTTCTTTACTCGACTTTCATGCTTATGGATTTTGTAATTAGGGATGCACTCATGTCTGTTTGTAATTTGAAACCCTCCTTTCTTTATTTGTAGGTTTATATTGATAGTACAATTTACACTCTTTTATGTAATTGTAGTTTTTTACTTTTATTTTCACTATCCATATGTTAATATGTTGAAGCAATATTGTTTTTTAATCTAAGCATGGTTTTTCTTGATCTACATAAAATTCATACACATGTATGTTTGTTGTTCATTTATTATAATATTTCATTGGTGTTTCTTACAGTGTCAACCAAATAAGTAGATATCCAACTAAGGAAAATGTATTAAAGATTCATAAAATTAATCCCAAGGCCCAGGGGTGATCTAATATATGTTTAAACACAACTAAACATGTCTTATTTGTAAGTGAATGATGAAATAACTTTGAACAGGCTTCAAGATATGGTGAGAATTATATACTAATCATTTCACATTTGATTTTACTCTATTAATACATGATAAATCGTGTGCATATTATATGAGAAATGGTAAGTTTGCCTAATCAACTTCGAGCCTTTGAGTATAAATTTAAGAAGGACTATTTCAAAAGCCCAACATTTGTACAATTAAATCAACAATTTCAAGTTTTGTACAATATCATGATGTTGCATTGCAATCCGTTTTTAAATCCAGCTGCAACGCGCGGGTAAACCCACTAGTACTTATTTAGAGTTAAAGTGGTTGTGGCGATACAAATCATCAGCCGATCAATTATGGTGCAAAGTAGTTAAAGCAATTCATGGTCGAAGAAGAGTATTATGTTTTGTTCCGGTAAAGAAGACATGATCTGGTGTTTGGCATACAATTGCCTCAAATTTAGCAGCAAATTGCAAAACGGGTCGTTAATTTGGAATTCAAGTTTGTATGCAAGGTCGGGAAAGGAAATTCAGTCAGATTTTGTGAAAATAACTGGTGTCCACGTGGTTGTTTGAAAGAGAGTTTCCCGGTGTTGTACTCATTGTGTCGATTTAAAGATGTAAAGGTTAGTGAATGTTATAAAAACTTTAGCAATATGATTTGGTGGGACATTCCATGGCGGAGCCTTCCATTAACGGCTGCTGAATTGGGGGAGGCACAGAGATTATGACTGCTGGTTAATGCGCAAAGGGTGGGTAAATCCGATGATGTCTGGATGTGGGCATCTCACAACGTTACGTATGATTTTTCGGTCAAGACGGTACGAGAGGAACTTAATCATCATGCGGTGCAGATCCATCAACAAGGTATGTTTCAATGGAATAGAATAGCAACACCAAAAGTTAATTGTTTTGTATGGCGTGCGTTGGAAAACAAGATTCCAATGGCTGAAACTTTAGCGGCTAGAGGAGTGTCGATTGGGGATGGATTATGTAAAAAATGTGGGTTGGAACTGGAGACTGTTGAACATATTCTTGTTAACTGTGTTTAGGCCAGAGCATTGTGGTGGAACATACATGATTGGTTAAAGATTTTAGAACTCGCAATGTTCACATCAATAGCCCATATAATCGGCTTGTATTGGAAGTTGAAAAAACCACCCAAGGAAGTAAAGGTAATATACGCGGTAATTCTTCTAGCATTATGGAAACTATGGTTGGGGAGAAATGAAAAAGTGTTTAAAGATGTCAATAAAACTACGCCAATGGTGCTCGAAGACGTTAAAGTTAAGTCCTTCTGGTGGATGATCAAGTGGGGAAGCATACCGGATTTAGAATAGGCGATGTGGTGGGAGTACTCTCTATTCGACAACGGTTATAAGGTTGGGCCGACCCATTTTGGAGTATATATAGATGCAGGGGCTTGGTTTTTTTGTTTTTATGTTTTGTTATGTAAAACTAGTTTGGGTGTAGCTTTGGCCCAGGTAGCCTCTCGCTAAATGTTCTTGGTTGTATGTTGTGGTTTTTGAGGTTGAAATAACATCCCATTTGATTGTTCAAAAAAATTATTTATCAAATCATCAAATCTCTTATCCCGATAACTATTTCACCAAATAATTAATATATAATTACTTCTCAAATAATTTATCTATTTATTTCACTAAATATTTAATTACCACAAATTTAAATATCGAGTTACGTAAAAAAAATATTTAACTAATAAATGTTATACTTGTTTGTTGTGCTAAATGTAACTCTTTGGATCGTACCTCGATATCAACGTTGAATACATGATGCGTATGAGAACACAGACACTTGTAATCACGTAACATGTAATTTTTTTTATAAATTAAAAAACTATAGCAATATCATATTTAAATTAAAGAAATTAAAATGTTTGTTTTACCATAAAATTTAAAACAAAACATTAGTGTAGTAAAAAGTTATGCTTGTTTAAAAATAGTGGTTGAAGTTGATTTAAAAGTTAACACACACACCTCCTAAAGAGATGTCCAATTGATACAACAGAGCAAGCAACCACTGGTAATTTTGTAACTTGTATTTTTTAAAATAAAAAAAAAAACTATAACAATATTTTACTCAAAACAAAGAAATTTAAATGCTCGTTTTTATGGTATAATTTTAAAAGTATATTAACGTACGAAATGTTATAGCCTTTAAAAAATCACTGAGAGGTTTAGTTTAAAAGTCATTAAAAGAATGTACCATATGATCTAAAAGTTGTAATTACTTTATTAAAACTATGTAAAATTATTTTTTGTTCTCGTTATATGTAATTTAATATATTAGTTAATTGTTTTTATCATAATTAATTATTCTATAAAGGTATATTTATTGTATTAAATAAGAATTCTATAAATAAAAAACTCGTTTAGGTCTACGAGCATGCTCACGCTCGGTATCTGAAACTCAGGATCGTTTATTGAACGAGGATCGTTTATTGAACAAGTCTCATTAAACGCTCGAGCTCATTTAAGTTTGATTCAAGTTTTTAGTACCGATCCCCATCACCTCACCGGCAGCTTGAATCATTTACACCTTCATGTGCAACCAATGACATCCTCACTTGATAGAAGGTTATGAAAGTTTAAACTTCAAAGTTGTAATATGTGGTTATAGGAACCTTAATAACATGATAGCCGCTTTGGTTAAACGTATTAATGTGACGATGTTGATATTTGATGATCGTCGTCAAGTTATTTAAAAACCCTAATTTACGTAGATAATTAAGGTAAGTCAACTATTGTATCCACGAAAAGTATTTGATTAACATTACACCTTCACCTATAGTTTAATCGTGAAAAGGAAAACATCAATATTGATTGATTGTGAGTTAAATTAATAATAACTTAAATTGCAATTGAACTGAAAAAGGGAAAAAAAATCAATAGGCGAAAAAAATATGGGATGAGAAACAAGCAATCACAACTAGGTTCAGTGTTAGAGAGTCTTCCATCATATTATTTTTCCTTGTATAAGGCACCTATTACGGTGGTGAACAAGCTGGAATCAATCATTAAGCGGTTTCTATGGGGCGGGAATGATGAAGAAAGTAAGATACATTGGGTGGCTTGGGAAAAAGTGACGAAACCGATTGGTGATGGAGGTTTGGGTTTAAGTAAGCTTGATGTGATTAATAATGCCCTAATTCTAAAGTGGAGTGAAACGCTCTTTGGAGGAAAGTGATTGATGCGGTTCATGCTTTCGGAAGAAGATGGGATGCATTTCTGTCAACTAAAAACATCGGTAGTACTTGGGCTAAAGTGGTGAGGCTCGGGTATCGTTTGAAGGTACACGGTATTCACTTTGTTAATATGATTCGGGGTATTGTCGGTAGGGGCACGGAGATAAAATTCTGGATAGATCCTTGGGTGAAAAATGAGCCGCTCAGAAGTTTATTTCCTAATCTTTTCGTCTAGATAATAATAAGTGGTGCATAATTTCTGATCGTCTTGGGGCTGATCCAGAAGCTGGGTTAGTTTCGCGGGAATGGAGTAGATATCCATCTTCGGATATTGAGGTTCAAGAGTTGATTCTTTGCTATTGTATGATTGGTACAGCTCGATTATCAAGTAAAAGGGACGAGTGGGTTTGGAATAAAGAGTCGCCTACGAACTACTCGGTGAAAGAGACGAGGTTATGGCTCATCGAGGATGCTCTGAGGGAGGATTCTAATGTGTATAAGCAGTGCAAGTGGATTCCAAATAAGTGCAATTTATTTATGTGAAGAGCGAACATGGATAAAATCCCGACTATGGCCGCTCTTGCTAGGAGGAATATTGTGTTCGGCGAAGGTTTGTGTTCGTTGTGTGGAGAAGTGGTTGAAACTACGGATCATATTTTCACGGCGTGTTATATCGCCAATGGTGTGTGGGGTGGTGTAGCCTCGTGGTGCAAGATTTCTAATTTGTTTTTGTTTTCGATTCGAGATGTGTTGGAGATGAGTGAGTAGGTTGATGGGTCAAAGATTAGGAAAGAGGTCGTTTATTGTAACACCTCGAGGTGTTACGGGTCTCTTTAACGGGTCGGGTCGTACCCGACCACCCGATTATTTAATAAAATATTCAAGTTCGAATCTCGCGACAAACCGTTTCAACCGATTATATAGATAATAAATATTAAATTTTTATTATCTTGGTTAAACGCTCTTTATCTGGTATTAACTCGTTGCCAAACGTCTTTTTGTTCTGTTATTATAACCGTTACCAAACATCGCGAGTCCTAGTTATTATCCCCGTTGCCAAACACCCTCTATTTTAATTCTCTTATAAAAACCACTCTCTCTCTCTCTCTTATCTCTCGCTCTCTCCCTCTGTACATAGAACACACACACAAAGTGTGTGATTGTGAAATCCTCTGATCAAACAAGCAGTCACACCGGACAGCCATGGCGGCTGTCGCCGCCTCCGCTGCTGCTCCGGTCACTGCTGCTCCTTTTCCGGCCTCCATCTACGGCACCACCCTTCCTCAGCTGCTGCTGGTCACATTCTCCGGCCGCCTCTCTTCTCCGGTAAGCACCACTAACCCGATAATAACCCTCCTCTTCGTTCCTCTTGTTACCAGATTCAAACCCACTGCAACCACGAGTCGGAATCGGTAGCTGTCAACCGGTCTCTATAACCTCCGATTGAACCACCACCATGTTCCTTCCATTGAATCGGTTAAATGAATCTAGACAGTCACCCGCTATGGTGACTGTCAGCGAGTTCAGCAAGTTCCATTATCGGATAATAAACCGAACCCATCTTATGTTCCCGCTTGTACTCGTTAACCAATCAGTCAAACCTGAGAACCCATCCGTGAAACCTCTGTTATCAGACCATGTTAACTTTCTGATTAAACCATCTGGTTGGTTGGGTAATCGGACAGTCACCTGACTATGGTGACTGTCGTTGAGCTTTTAATCAACCCAAACCAGAAGCTATCCTTTTGGTTCCAGCCTTTTTACTCGTAAACCCACAAGTATTGCTATTTAGTAACCGATAAACCAACCCGGAACCTTCACTAGTAATCGGATCATGCTTGGGTTAAGTATCCGATTAATATACATAAGTGTATAATTTGGATATGAGGTGAACAATTCCCATTGATTATTGATTATAATCTTTTGATTATTAATTTATCTTTGTGGTTATTGTCCTAAGGTACCAAATACGGAGAACGGGTTCGATACTCGGTTGGTTATAACTCCCGGTTAATCCCCGATTATGTTCCGATATTAACTCGGTAAGTATCCGGTTATAATTCTTATAAATAAGAGTTTCATTAGATTAATGGGTTATATAATCTTAGGATGAATTCCTAATATAAGAATTATGTTGATTGCGAGGTACCGTTAATCAAATCGGAAGGTGGAACTCGATACCGAGCCAACTCAGTGACTCGGTCAACACCCGGAATAGAACCCGGTCCAATAGCTAGACGAGGAATATTATTAGAATTATACTAATATATATATAATACGGATAACGTACGGACTTGGTAATAATAATAAGAGAATAATAATCATATATAAAATATATATGTTTATATATACACAATTTGATATATTGACGATATACTAGACTCGGGTTAATAATAATATGCTCTGCCGAACCATCATCCGGGTAAGTTCGTGTCTAGAGTTCTTTAGGTTCGTGTGCCAAGCTGTAATGGCCAGCTAGATTTAGGATGTCCGTGTCGTGTCAATAATAAACCCCGAGTTTAGGACTATCTAATATATACTGAATTCTATATATATAAATTATATATATGATATATATCCTAAGTATTACAATTTAACAAGTCCCACGCGTAACACGTATCAATATATATATATATATATATATATATATATGAAATATAATTGTAATAAGAAGATTAACTAGAGATTAACGCAAACCGGTGAGTATCGTGAACTCCCCACTTTTACTGTTTTATTAAGTGTTTTCGGGGGAATACATGTCATTTATAAGAAAACATAATAATGCTTTACATAAAAGAATGATTATTAATAAAAGTTATATAATAAAAAGGGGGTAATAGAAACGACAAGGACAGTACTGGACGGTATCGCCATTTCCTTTCTTGTCCAACTAGAGGACAAGAACCAATCTTACCCGAGTAGAGGGTAGAAATAATTATATTTATCACAAGCAGAGTGATAACATAGAAAGGAATGGCAACCAATAGAATATAATCGGAATAATATATCAGAATTGACATGTAATCGAATTGATATAATAGAATATATTTTCCCCTCCAGAAGTTATAACTGTAAAGCATGTTTATAAAAGAATATTTTAAATAAAAGAATTATCAATAAACGAACTGGCCATTCACTTTATAAAATACACGACCTCACCAACTTTATGTTGACAGAAATTATTTTTGACATGTGTTCAGGTAACCCAACAGATATGATGACGTGGATCCTGGGAGACTAAAGACTGTTATTATCCTGAGTTCCGCTGCGTAACTCTGATAACCCGACCCGACGACCCGGCTCTGACAGCCAGGGTCGTTACATTTATGGGGTGCTTGTTTTGACTTGTTGGCGATTATGGAAAGCAAGGAATGACAAAAAGGTTCAACAATAAGGAGGTTAATGTGGCTACGATTGTGTCTGACATCAAAGCTTTGGGTTATCTTTGGTATAGGAGTCGGTTTAAAGAGGGTAAGGTAGATTGGAAATGATGGAATTCTTTTAATGTTTTTAGCTACGAGGTATCTCTAACTTGGAGATACTTTGCTTTGCTTGTGTTTAATGAAGTTAATCTTAAAAAAAAAGTAGGCAACATAGAGATAGCCTTGTTTAACATAATAGAATGATAAGAAACCAATGGACACTTCATTCAAACAACAAACCTTTTAATGATTCTAGACCGAATACTTTGTGTAGTATAATAGGTGGAGTACTTACCTATTATCAATCTACTAGACACTATCAGATAAAATACATTGTGCTCTAATCATAAAGACCAAATGACATCAAAATAACATATTGCTTAAAACAAATTTCTTTTGTATATTAAAGAATGGATACTTTAAAGTGTCACTTCGCTAACATGCACTAGCCAATAGGTGAATGCCACTTGGTATCCATTACTAACGACGTGTCATCATTTATACATGTTTTATACATGTATTTGCCACTCTTTTTGTACGTATTTGTGCCTTTAACCTTGTAAAACAGAGCTAAATTGTTCATATGAGTTAATTGCAGGTATTTTGAGGCAAACAAGCAAAAAGGAGCAGAAACTGGCACAATGGGAAGAAAATTGAAGACTTTGAAGACAATAACAGAGTGTGCACGGCCGTGCTCCAACCGTACACAGCCGTGCTCCTGCCTAAAGTCAACTAGTCAACATTTTCAGCCATCCAGATGAAGAAAGTCAATGTGCACGGGCGTGCTTGACATAGTGCATGGTCGTGCTTGCTGATACATGCTCCCCAAGGCTCCAACCGACCAAGACTGCTTAGAAGGACTTCGAGTACCAACGGACAGTACCAGACTGTTGAACACGGTCAATAGTTTAAAAATTACATTTATATTCAATTAATTTGCTAATTCGTTTTAGTTTCAGTCCACACCACTAACACCATTAGTGTAGTTTCGTTAAGTCATGATAAAAAGACTATAATGCCCTTGATATTTACATTTATTTTTTCTTTTAATATATACACGCACACATTTATATATCTACTCTCTCTCTCTCTCTCTCTCTCTCTCTCTCTTGCCTCATCTCTTCGAAACCCTAAGCCCACCAAGTCGTTCACCACCTTTGCCACCACCGTTTAAAACCACAACCTCTCATCTACGTTCTTAAATGATTTGGGATATGAAGGTTTTGCGGCATGAACACCGCCACACCTTACCATAACCTAAAATCGTCGCCACCATCACCATAACCAGCATCACTCGAAGCTTAGTAGATATCAAGGGCATTATAGCCTTTTTATCATGAAACTGAAACAAATCATCAAACTAATGGACTATAAACACAATTTTTAAACTATTGGACCGTGAGTGTTAAAATCAGCAAACCACGTGAACGAAAATTGAGGTTTACTCTTATTATTATTATAGGTTAGTTTTGTTAACAAACCGAACCGAAGCACAACAAACGTTGCCCGCCTTACTAAGTGTTCTTACTATCACACATTGTTACTAACACAAACGCTGACCGCAACGAAGCGTAGGGTAATACAACCCTGGTTATAGTTAACATATGAATATGCTCTAATTCCTCACTAGTAAAAATAACAAGAACACATTCATTTCTAGAAAAAAATGCAACATTTTCATAACCAAACCGTACACTCATTTATGATCATTTTAATTTTAATTATAAAAGTAGAGAAATCTAACATTTTCATCCAAAGTAACTCCCTTCTACCATACCTAGGTTAATTAAAACTTGGGCTTAGCTTGCTACAATTCCCTTCGACCCGTATCCAGAATCACCCAAAACACAATTTCCAGCCTAAATGCTTTTAAACTCAGCCCACTTAATATAACATTACAAATTTACAGTCCAATTTCCAGCCCAAATGCTTTTATACTCGGCCCAAATGTAATTTGACTACTAAATTAATTCAACTCTTAACACACATTTAGTTGCATCCATGAGACATATTTAATTGCATTCATGAAATTCTCATTTAATCCCACGTCCCTCTTTCTCATCTCATTTAAATGTTCATAACACAAATCAATTAAATATTATAAACTAGCTTTTATCTCGTAAGCGTCCCGGGGTTGAAATATCTAATATGACATAATAAAATATCTAATATGACAACATAATTAAATGACTTGCCAATACATGATTAATGAATATTATTATTATTATTATTATTTATTTATTTTGAACAAATCTCTGCCATAAGTTATCATATTCAAATATAAAAAAACGAATCTTTACCTATGAAGTTATGTTTATCGTTTCTTATTCAAATATAAAAAACCCTAAGTAGTGATTTATTAGTAGAGTAAAATATATTTGAAAACAAAACTCCACAAAAAATAGTCGTTTTTTTCTCCGTTTTTATATAGCACTATGGTACTCGTTGGAAAGATAATAAAACGCTCGTTAATTCGGTGTAATTTTTTTCATTAAAAAATCTCGTATATAAAAGATATTAACGTTTAATTTTTCATTAAAAAATTTAATTTTGTTTTTAAATTATTTTCTTTTCCTAAAATAACTCAATGACTTTTGTTTTTTAACTGGTCCACATAAGTGGCACATGGGATCCTATATGGCACTCTCAAAGGAGAGAATTACCTCTTTAAGTGTCATGTAGGATATAAGCCTTTGGAATATTAATATATATAGATAATTGATTCCACTTTGTCTTTTGACTATCAACACCCCACTTACGGTGTGCTCATATAATGTATGTATGTGTGGCCTTCGGGGGCAAAAGTAAAGTTGCACTAGTTTTAACGTTATTTTACTAATTTCGTGAAAATATCGTTAAAAACGACGGACGGTTAATCATGCATCATGTGGTGGCGTTGATAGTCAAATGACAAAGGGGTACATACACCGATCGGGTTTGTCCCGATTGCTAAGTGTTATGTACCTTATGTCCAAGGCTTGATACCAAACCACATCGAGCCGGGGGTCTCACTGGAAGCAGCCTCTCTATTCTTAGGGGTAGAGGTAAGGCTGTCTACATCTGACCCTCCTCAGACTCTACCTTAGCTTTTCTATAGGTGGGATTAACTGAGTATGATGATGATGATGGAGATAATTGATTCCACTGTTCCACATAGCTTCATATAGTTTGTGTTATGCTCTTTAATTCCTTTGTCAACATGATTTAGGTAGCGTTCGTTTCATTATATTGTATTGGAAATTGAATTGGAATTCTCGGGGGAGATGAAATTTGATTTAGAATTTAGGTGTGTTAGTTTCACATAACGGGATGAAATTTTAATAGAATTGGAATATAGATTCTCTTCCGAATGCTGTTATTCAATTACAATTTCTTCTTGTGTTGAAATGAACTATATACGAAATGAAATATACATTCCAATTTCATCCGAATTCCATTCCATTCCGTGAAACGAACGTTACCTAAGTTTCTTTTAAATCAGTACCCATTTTTTTCTTAATTCACCTTAACTCATTGACCCCATACAAAACTCGTATGTTTATAACAAAACTCGTATGTTTACTAAATAAGTATGTTTATGACATGTAAATACGAAGTAAATTGCTATAGTTTATACAAGTAACACAACTCGTATGTTTACTAAATAAGTAACATGTAAATACATGTTTCTTAATGAAATTGGGTCTATTGCACATCACTGTAGTAAACACATGACACAATTCATGGCACATCAAATTAAGATCACACACTTTTCTTTACCTCCCATCTCGTGAAAGGCAACGATTTCCGACACGTCTTTCCTCATTTTTAGAGCAAGAAGCGGAACTACAAGAAAACCTTCTTTATCTTTATGATAACCAATTCATGTTCAAATATAGTTGGGAGACTTCACCCAAGAAATGTGTAAAAAAATGGAAAGATTGGAACATGGGAATAGCTTTGAAACCAATACGTACTGCCCATTCAATTGTTGCACTTTCTTTAATTGCATACCTATACAAGGGTTCAAGTTTCAATCGATATTTGCAGAGTTGATCATCCCGCATTCTGGTTGGTGTTCAATCTTCAAACTAGACTTTTAAGATTACTCAAACTAAAGATTTGGTTTATCACATGATATACAAGATTCACTAAAACAAATGTAAAGATTTATATGGCATTACGATCTCTAAAAGGCGTGACGCATTTTGTGGTATGCATTCGACATGCATTCAAAATGATAAATGAATTGTACATCATTTTACAACACGTGACATAAATAAAACATATGAAAAATAAAGCAAAAACTAAAGATAACCAAAACCAATATAAAAAGAAGGATCGGAAACAAAATTTAGGTCATTCGCTCGATCACTGTTGGCTTGAGAAGTCATAAGTTCATAAGCTGATGCCAACATAATAATAGATTTAAATCCATTCGATCGATCACTGTTGGTTTTCACCCGAAGCAAAAACTGAGAAGTAATAAGTTCATATATTAGATGATAACAATATATTTGCTCAATTACGAACAAGGCTTGAAAACAAAATCCATATCGTCTAAACTATTAAAAAAGTCTTAGAAAAACAAGTCGCTATCATCATAGCATCTCAATTGTTATCAAACATTTTAGAAGATAAAATTCCATAAATAGTTACAGACACTATTATTTTACTTTTACATATCAAATCATTTGTAAAAAAATAGAAATGTAACACACATGGGTGGGTTCCATGCATTTGTAGAAGTACTTTGCCTAAATAATTGAATTTAAGTAGACATGTGTTTGGACATAGATAGCACCATAATGCAATGCCTACAAATTTAGATATAGATGCCATTTTACCATTCTTTGTATGATGGATGGAAATGTATAATTGGATGTGACATGGAACTCCATCCATTAGAACCCACCACATTGTCAATCCTATAATAAAATATCCAAGTGGAGATAAAGATTTGTACCCATCTTCATAAGTTATACTTTAAAGTTGTAAATCTTTACTAAGATTTCTTTTAAATGTTTATTTGACCATGTAATGTTTAGATTTTTTGTGACCAAATAGCTTGTTGTTTCTCCATTGTTGGTTTATTTAAGCCTAGTTTTGAACGACCTTATCTTGCTTGATAACTTCTCAAAAACATATAAGTTTGCTTTTGATAAAGCATTTCAAACTCCCCCAATTTGTAATTTTCTCATGTTCGGTGTAACGATTTCTTGAATGTTTCATTTATAAAATAAAGTATCATGACTTCTAACCAATTTGTTTTTATATAAATTACTTCCAGAAATTATGTCTCATTTATTGAAAAGTCGGTACATGGAGTGGAGAATTGGTTTATAGGGAAAATTTTAAAGATTTAACCGCTCTAATCTGAGTACCGTGTTTTGTGTATAAACACCGTTTTTGGTTTGATAAATCTCTACTTTTGAATGGGGTTTTGAGGCCGGTCATAGACCCGACAAATAAACCACATTCGAACGTTCAAACCTTCGTTTTAGTGGTTGAGGTGACAACGACGACACTCCGATCACTATTAAGGGCCAAGTGATTCCGCAATCAACTAAGTTCAAGTATCTAGGATCGCTTGTACAATGAGAAGGGGAGAGAAACAAAGATGCAATCCACCGAATCTAAGTTAGCTAGTGTACATGTAGAGCAACATTTGGGGTTTAGTGTGACAAGAAGTTCTGATATCCAAACTAAAGATGAAACTTAAACTTTTATAGGGTTGCAGTTAGACCCACAATATTATACGGAACAAAATGTTTAGCCCTCAAGAAAATACAAGCGCGTAAGTTAGAAGTAACAGAGATGAGGATGTTGACGTTGACGTAGATGTGTAGGTATAATACGTTGGAATAGGACAAGAAATGGGATTTAGAGAAAGATTATGGGTGGCAAGTATACCAAATAAAAACACCACCTCTACTAAGTCACTAGCATCGTGTTTCCGTTGTTATGTACCTCAAAATCATAAGCTTCATGTATCCTCAAAACCACCCTTACCATCTAGAGAGAGGGGGAGAGAGACGTGTGTATTATGAAGAGAGAGAGAGAGAGAGAGTCGTGTGAGAGAAAGATAGAGAGAGGAGTGTGTATGAGAGATGAGTGTGTGTGTGTGTTTATTTTGAAAAAAAAAAAACAGTATTAAAAAGCTGTTGAGAGGGGTGGGGTGGGGTTAAATTACTATCATACCCTTTAATATTATAATGGTAAGTGGTATATGTGTCATCATGTTATTGGTCTATGCAGGTTCTTAAGTTCTCATAACTCAAGGAGGTTCTCATATGAACCCATTCCTATATATATATATAATAAAAACCCTCCAAAATGAGTAAACCATGTAAACTCATTTGTAGCCATTGATCTAAAGTGATCAATGGTCTAGATTCATTCTATATTATTTTAATATATTTATTAAGGTAAAGGACAAAAAAAGGGCACAATGGTCAAATGCCATTTTTCTGAAAAAGCACATATGACAAGTGGACCCCACACATGTCACATCATCTCTCTCATACTTTTGTGACCATTGTCCTAAATCTGCCAGATACCCGTGTTACATATGTAACATGTGTTGTGTTACGTAGGTTAAAACTGAGTTGCCAGTGTATATTATTTAAAAAATGCTGATTTATTATTTTTTTTATTATACCATGTTTTTTTTTCGTTTTATTGTACTAGCACCAGAATTGTTGCATACGTAACGAGAATTAATATGGTTATAGGCATTTTGTTACTTACAAAGTGCTAAAACCAAACAAAACGGTCATTACAAAGTGCTAAAAACTTTATTGATCAAAAAACATTCAAATGTACACAAGAATTGTTTCTTACAAAATGCTAAAAAACAAACAAAACGGTCATTACAAATCAACAAATGCTAAAAAAAGTATCATAAATAAAAAAAATGTCTACACTTCATTCTTGATAATCATCTTCATCTTTAATGCAAAAAATATGCTCACCTGCAAAAATAAAACAAAAATCATCAATTTACATGTAAAAGACCCCCCCCGCTTAACGTATGTTAACCAACTGGATTACAAAAAAACATACGAAACTGATACAAAAAAACATTGTTTTATACATTTAGTTATCAAAGATTATCAAACATACGAAACTGATAGCAACTTAGTTCTGCTGTTACATACGAAACAGACGCAAACATAGATTTGATCCAATGATTAGTGACTTTTGTTTTAATCAATATATGGTAAAAAAATCAGAAGCTAATTTATAACAACTTAGTTCTGCTGTTACATACGAAACAGAAACTAATTTATACCATAATTTTGTTGTTACATACGAAACATGTGCAAAAATATAGGAAACAGATGCAAACATACATTCCACACATTATAATACTCATACAAACATGCACATACTGGTAAAAAACAAAAGCAGACATATTGTTGCATATGTTAACAGACATTAAAATTCACCAATTTTGATTAAAAAAACATATTAAACAAAAGCAGACATATTGTTGCATAGAAAATAATCTGACTGCAAAAAACATATATGCTACACACGTAAACAGTCTAACATAACACAAAGATTATACGAAAATATAGACGATAAAAAACACCCTAACTAAACAACAAGATACTACAAACATAAAAACACAAAACGAAAAATCATTTTCGATGTTTAACATAATAAGTCATCCAAAAATAAGAGATGCTAGTAACACACAAAAAAAACAACAATTATTTACAACTTATAAAAATAAAAATACAGACAATACTTATGTACATGTGAAACAACAATTATTTACAAGAAAACAACAATTATTTACATGTGTAACAGGAAAAACACAGACAACACTTATGTAGTCTGCAGTAAACATAGAACAGAATTTGATATGCTAGAAAACAGAAAACATAATTTGACTGCAAAAAATAGATACGCTACACACGTAACAGGCTAACTAAACACAAAGATTATACGAAAATATAGACGATAAAAATACCCTAACTAAACACAAATATACTACGAACATAAAACACAAAACAAAAAATCATTTTAGATGGTTTAACATAATAAATCACCCAAAAAAAGAGATGCTAGTAACACACAAAAAAACAACAATTATTTCCAACTTAAAAAAAATAAAATATTAAACCACCTAACCCCCCAACCCTCCCCCCCCCACCAAAAAAAAAAAAAAAAAAAACTAGAAACAAAAAAAAAAGATATATATTAAACCATCTCCAAGCCCATCATCCTCTGATTCGTAATCTTATATAAGAAAAATATAGACGATAAAAATAGATGTGCTGCACATGTAACAGCCTAACTAAACACAAAGATCATACAAAAATATAGACGATAAAAAACACCCAAACTAAACACAAAGATACTACGAACATAAAACACAAAACGAAAAATCTTTTTCGATGTTTAACATAATCAATCACCCAAAAAAAAAATATTAAACCACCTAACCCCCCAACCAAAAAAAAAAGGGATGCTAGAAAAAAAAAACAAATGACTAGACTATTTCAGAAAAAACAAAAAGAATTAAGTTGGAAATAATTGTTTCAAAAAAAAAAAAAAAACAAATGACTAGACTATTTTCAGAAAAAACAAAAAAAAGGGATGCTAGAAAAAAAAAAACAAATGACATAGACTATTTCAGAAAAAAAAAAAACACCAATATGTAAACTTTAATAACACACCAATAAATAACATTGATGTATACAAACTTTGAAAAAACAAAAAGAATTAATAACAAAACTTTCAAGAACGGACGAATTTGATTGACTTGTAAGCTAGCTCAAATGTAATATATATGGAAACAATATTGAGCTTGCCTATCTGTCTCAAGAAAGCAACACACACAAAATGTTGTAAAGACAAACCAATTGGCTCTCTCTGTAATAGCTGGAGGACCACGAATGATAACAAAAAAACTATATGTTGACACACCCATAATATATAATTAATTGAATAAGCCTAAAAAACAACACCAAGGCATGTAAACTACAAAACAAAGCACATAAGTGTTGTCTGTGTTTGCTTGTTTTTGAAGATGAAAACTAACATATGACTAGACTATTTCAGAAAAATATAAAAAACAAACTTGTCACCTATCTTCACATCTCCGGCCGACCTGCAAGTCGGACCGGTCGTCTTCTCCGATTCCTCTCCCCGGTCAATCACCCACAAAAAACGTCCCTCTCTGTTATTCCGACCGAATCTTCGACGACCCGACAATCCACATCTTCTCTGATGGTGTTGAAAAAATCAGATTTTTTTTTGTGATACTTTCCATATTCTTAGATTTGTTGGTGGTGATGGTATTTGAGAGAGAGAGAGAGAGAGTAGATGGGAGGGAATTAGATTTTGAATGTTGTTTGAAAAGTAAGAGAGGGGTAATTAATATATATATATATATATGAGTTTAAAAAATCAGATTTCTTGAATTACTATATTACCCTTTAAATAATAAAAAATGATTTGTTTAGTTGGGTGATGTGGCATGCTCACATCCACACAATGGGTTTCTAGGGGTTTTCTCAAAATTTTGGGTTTCTCTTTTCCCTTTCCCCTATATATATATATATATATATATATATATATATATATATATATATATATAGGGAAGGGATAATATGGAAACCCACCCTTAGATGGTAAACCTTGGAAACTCCATCTAGACCATCCATCTCTTTAGATCAATGGATATGATTCAATCTTTGTACTTGATGTTAGATATAATATTATTTTAATGTTCAAAAGGACATGCAAGGGTAGTTTGGGAAGAGAAATATGTGTGTAAGACATACACTCTCTCTATCATATCACAAGTCATGGCACATTTTTCAGAAAAGTTATGACACATTCTCTCTCCTCTCTCCTCTTTCTTTTCACCTTTATAATATTATTATAACGGGTCATGTCACACAATCTCTCTCCTCTCTCCTACTTTTTGTTTAAGAAAATATTATTATAATGGGTCATGTCACACACTCTCTCCTACTTTTTGTTTAAGAAAATATTATTATAATGAGGCAAGTACAAATAATGTGTTAATGTTGCATACGAGGGTAACATGTGTTAGTTGGTCATAAAGGGCTTACATGTGTTATCTAATCTGATAAAGAAAATATTATTATAATGGGTCATGTCACACCATCTCTCTCCTCTCTCCTACTTTTTGTTTAAGAAAATATTATTATAATGGGTCATGTCACCCCCTTTCTCCTACTTTTTGTTTAAGAAAATATTATTATAATGGGGCAAGTACAAATAATGTGTTAAATGTTGCATACGAGGGTAACATGTGTTAGTTGGTCATAAAGGGCTAACATGTGTTATCTAATCTGATAAAGAAAATATTATTATAATGGGTCATGTCACGCCATCTCTCTCATCTCTCCTACTTTTTGTTTAATAAAATATTATTATAATGGGACAAGTACAAATAATGTGTTAATGTTGCATACGAGGGTAACATGTGCTAGTTGGTCATAAAGGGCTAACATGTGTTATCTAATCTGATAAAGTTAAACCTGTTGCCACATATACCCATGAGAAGATCTAACATTGGTTAGTATGAGTGGTGTGGTAACATATGTTAAACCTGTATTATTTGACAACCTTTTTGTCTTTCTTACCACTCTTGTTTTCACTTCATAAGTTTACAAAAGAAATAAGTAAACATAGCATACAAACTATTAACACACATTAGGTTAACACATGTTATTTAGTAACACGTGTTATTACAAAGTATCATTACAAGCTCTTGAACAAGAGATAAACATACCCCAAGACATTCATATGAACTGCATGTAAAGGATAACATGTGTTAATGTTGCATGAGAGGTTAACATGTGTTATTTTGGTAACATTTATTAAACTTGTATTTAATGTCAGCCCTTTTTTTTGTCTTGCTTACCACTATAGTTTTTACTTCATAAGTTTACTAAGAAAAAAATATATACAAACTATTAACACACGTTATTACAGAGTATCATTGCAAACTATTGAACCACACAAAAACCTACCCATGACATTCAAATGAACTGCATGGAAGGTTAACATGTGTTAATGTTGCATAAGAGGTTAACATGTGTTATTTGGTACTATATGTTAAACTTGTGTTTATTTTGTCAGCCTTTTTTTTGTCTTGCTTACCCCTATAGTTTTCACATCATAAGTTTACTAAGAAATAAAGCACACAAACTATTAACACACGTTATTACAAAGTATCATTACAAACTATTGTCCACTTTAACAAAATAAATCTAGTAACTCTATATATTGAGTACAAAAAAACGTTATTAAAAAGTTTTTCTACATATTTTTCTCGGCTTCCTTCGACTTCGTATGTTAACATATGTTAGCCAGTGGAGGGTCTATCAACTGCAAAACAATAGATGAGATATTAACCGGTGTGACCAACTCATCATATAACAAACTAAACAGGAGTAACACATGTTAGTCGGGGCCCAAATGTGAACATGTGTTAACTGGGGATAAATGTGTAACACTTGTTACCCTTTGCATAAGAGGGTAACATGTGTTTTTTGCCTAAGTCAACATGCCTAGAAGCAAAACTCAAGATGAAAAAGGGATAAAACTTTACCACCACAAATAATGATTAATTTATTATACAACTATTTAGTGCTTAAATCTACAATTTTCAAGACTATACTAGTTTAGTGGTGAATCAAAAGTATTGTCTGTATCATAAGATAATTAAATTTTATTGTTGTAACCTTCCAAATTGGACTTCAAATAAACTATAAAATGTTCAACACATAAACAGAAAATTTATTTTTATTTTTATTATGTCTAAATTAGAAAGCACTTTAATGAATCTACACACCACATGTACACCTATTACAACGTGGAATAAAACTCATCCCCAAATTAAAATCAACATTTAAAAAAAAAATATCCAGATCCATGGTCCACGGTCCACCAAATAACTCAACCCCAAATTAAAACCAACATTTAAAAAAATAAAAAAAAAATAATAACATATACCTTTCCAAATATATTATTTCCACCACCATAGCCATGGATCTTATCAACCTCATAGATCGTAGCATGAAAAGTTCCATGGAGATGGGTTTCCTCCATTATTATTATTAATCCAATAAAAAAAGATTCATTAAGTTCCAATCTTTATCCCTCCATTCTCCTCTTTCATGGATATGTGCTATTTATAGGGTTTACGATTACGATACTTGAAACAAGGAATTTATCTTCAGCTATAAGCAGTGGTTGAGAAGAAGGTGTGGCGGGCACATGGACGGTGGTTGTCTGGTCGTTGGTGGCGTCTCAGTTGGTGAGGTTTTGCTCAGAGATCTCCACGTGGAGAAGATGAAAATGAAGCAAACATGTTTGAAGGTGGATCTTGTATGTTAAAATCCATGGGGAAAAAGAAAATGGGAAAAGATGAAGAAGATGATATGATTTTTATCTTTTAGGTACATAAGAAAATGGTGTGGGTTGTGGGTTGGTAAAAAAGGTGGTGAGAGATTACATAGGGTTTGACAAAAGATTCTAGAGGTAAATTTTACCTCAATACCCTTATCTTATTATTATATTGGTTTTGAATTGTGGTGATGTGGCTTCATTGTAGCCACAAGTTGGGTTTCAAGGGTTTACCATATAACTAAGGTTTTCCATAGATACTCATACTATATATATATATATAATATATATATATATATATATATATAGAGCAATTATAATTTGCAAACCACCTTTAGTTGAGGAAACCAAGTAAACCATTTTGAAAGGTCCATATTTGTCCACGTTACCCTTGTCAATTAAGTATTCAAGGGTATTTTTGACATGTTGTTTATTTGACATAACCACTTTCACATGTTTCTAGATTTATCTGACACATTCTCTCTCCGTTTTATGTCATATATCTCATTTTCATTATTTAATATTTGCAGATACACAACACTAACACACAATCCTTTCTCTCCCATGTCACTAACATAATCCTTTTTCTATCTTAGTCAAAGTAAAAATCTAGGATCAAATGTGTTTGAATGGTGTGTGTGGAGATGGTGTGGTTAAGTGGTAGTGACGAGGCGACGACTGTTCCGGTGAGTTAACAAAAACAAGATTTGCAGATCTAGGTATGAAACCTGTGTTCTTATCCAACAAAAAACAAGAACCCATTCGATGCAGTGGTCACGGAGGAGCAGCGCACGGACACAGATTATTTGTTTTTTGATTTTTACACATCCATTTGATTTCTCCAGATTCACTCGTAACAAGTCACCATCATCGTAATGTTTTTTTTTCATGAATGTGTTACAGCGAACTAAAGCACGGACACGGGTTTTGTTTTTTGTTTTTGTTTTCATGAATGTGTTTATTGGTGCTTGTGAGTTTGTCTGTGCAAAGTTCTAAGTATATCAGTTTCACTTCTAAACTAAAGTTTGAATTTTGAAATATATTCTAAGCTTTGCAAGTGTTCTAGAAGTTGTATTATCTTTTTGTAATAAAACAAACAACTGTCGATGAGATAAGTTTGTAGAATCTTTATGTTTTTTATTCTTGGTTTCAAGGGTTGTTGGTTTTATTGTTTTGTGGGATAACTGTTTTGGGGATTTTTTTAGGGGGTGTCGAGGAAGATCTGTGTGTTTAGTTATTTATTTATTTTGTATATCTAAGCTTGTTTTTCATCTAAAAACTAAACATGTTATAAAAAACATATGTTACTGGAGACTTGAAACATGATAACATTAGTTTGTTTCTTAAAATTTAAATTGTTTTCAGATAAAAACAATGAATCTATTAATAAAATAAGAGAGAAGAGAGAGGAGAGAACACTAAATTTTGTATGGACCAAATTACCCCCTGGTAACTAAAAGACAAATATTTAGTTTTGATGAAAAAGCAGAAACAACCACCACCCTTTGATCACTAAAATGGATGGTCAGATGAATGGTTTCATGGGTTTTCTTAATTGGGGAGGGTTTCCAAAATATCCTTCCCTATATATATATATATATATATATATATATATAGGTTGGGTTATTTTGAGAATTAGTGTGAGTTGAGAGAACCATAGGAACTCTTGTAGGCCATTGATCTTGTGAATCTAATGGTTGAGATAAAAGTTGATGTGTTTTGTCTTTACTTGCTAATTAAATTATTATTAAGAATAATTTAATGTAATAAAGTACAATTAGGGGTATTAAGGTAAAAACCATTATGTGAGAGAAATAATTATATAATATGATATGAGTTTTTTATTCAATAATTCAAAAAATCATATTTTTAAAACTATATTTTATTTTTTAATTTCTTTACTTTTTTTAAACAAATAATCAGATATCTATTGAGGATGATTTACACTGGTGTAATTATTTTACACCAATGTAAATCTACCATACACAAAACTACTTCATTCGTATTACACTAGTGTAATCATTTTACATTGGTGTAATTATTATACACCAGCGTAAAAAAACAAACAAACACATCTATACAATCGTATTACACCAATGTAAATGCCCCACAACATCAACAAAAAACTTTATTACATCAATGTTTTACACCATGTTTTATTTACCTTATACAAAAAAAAAAAAAACCCATCATCTTTTTCCATCATCATCTTCTTTTCACACACAAAAAAAAAACCATGAAAAAGATTAATAACAATAATAATCCTAATAATAATAACCCTAACACTTACCCCAAATTCAACAAATGATTTAAGAAAAAATCAAAATGTTGCTATTGTTCTAAAACATCATGAAACTGGATCATATAATCATCTTAAGCCGTGCTTCCATTGCATCGATCCCCTCTCTCGTTCCCATCATCATCTGCAAACAGAAACTATAATAATAATAATAATAATAATAATAATAATAATAATAATAATAATAATAATAATAATAATAATAATAATAATAATAATAATAACAAACCTATCACCGTCTCCTCTCTCGTTCCCATCAGACACCATCACCAAAAATCACCGTCCGTCACCATCCCACCACCATCACCAAAACCACCGTCGTCAAACACACCGCCGTCTGTCTGTTCGTCACCACAAAAGATCAAAGCATCCAAAACGACCCCTTCCACAGCCACGAAGCACCGTTCCTCTGTTCAGATCTGTGTCACCGTCCCACCATTGTCCCACCGTCCCACCACCATCCATAGCCACAAATACGATCTGTTTCAGAGTCGTGTATGTGTGTTAGAGAGATAGCCGGGTGTGTGTGTGTGTGTGTTAGAGAGAGAGAGACGTGTGTGTTAGAGAGAGAGACTTGTGTGTGTGTGTGAGAGAGAGAGAGAGAGAGAGAAAGAGAGAGAGAGAGATGAAAGTGATAGAGATGATGATGATTTTTTTTTTTAAATAAAAGATTCTGCCAGATTTAAAAGGTGTGGGGTGGGGTAGGGTGTGGGGGTAAATTACTTTTATGCCCTTAATTATTATAATGATATAGGGTATATGTGTCACCTTATCATTGTAGGAGAGTTCTCAAGTTCTCATAACTCAAGGGGGTTCTCATATGAACCCATTCCTATATATATATATATATATGGTAGAGATCCTAAGAGAACGCTAAGCTAATTTAGATATGTGAGAACCATTCTGGACCACTCATTTCTTTAAGACATTTTTTTCTTTTTTCTTTTTTGCTAAATCGCACCTTTTACTGCAAGGATAACTTGTTTTTTTATGCATATATGTATATTATTAATTTTCAATTATACATATGTGTATATTGTAAAACATATATGTATGATGCTTATTTTTCAAATTGAAACACATGTTCGTACACATAATCTTCCTTTCTATACATGTATGTGCAATCATTTCCAAACATTTGTACATATAAGTACATTATCAAAACATGTACCCACATACCTGTATAATATTTATTTTGTAGTTTTAGACACGTATTGTAAGTACACTTCGTGTATGTCCCCAACCAGTGATAGGTCTATTTTAGTCGTAGGCATGTGTATAATGTTGATATAGTATTTAGACAACATTTTGTAGTTGCATCAAATGATTTTCACTGTTTTTAGCCTTCAGGCGTATGAGCCTCAGATGTAGGAGTCCTAGGGCGCAAGAGTCTTCTATGCCTAATACCCATTAGGCTCATGATTTGTTTCATTATTCTTTTTTTTTCATTATTTATATTTGATTTTTGATTGTATTTCTTCTATCAATTCTTTCTTTCATTTCTTATTCTGTCTATGAATAATTTGTTAAACTGTAGATCGATTTTGAATAAGTGATTCATGAATTATCTGATTGCTGATTATAAAATTCCTTTTCTATTTCAGTTTCATTTGATTCATCTATTTCTCTCGGTATAAATAATGGAATTTTATTTCGTTTTAAAAGTTCTTTTCGTCTTTGTTTTAGAAATAAAAGAGCTTTTGTTTCTTTCTTTTTTTCTTTTTAAATTTTTTAAAGCTGTTCGAACTCTAAAATTGAATTTTTGATTTTGACTTTATAGTCTATATCTTTAAAAATGGGTTCAAAAAGGAAGGTGTTTTTTCATAGAGGACTAAAAAGGATATTTCGTTTCCATTCCCGAAACTGTTAAAAAGCAAGAATGCCCACCCTGTAAAAGGGTGACTTTGGTTCTCATTTTGTAACTTTTGCTTCTATATTAAAGACACGTCCAGTTGCTCCCGAATTTTCTTGTGATTGATATCTTGTGTTGTTTATCATTTCCTTAACATTACACGACTAACAACGACCATTTTCATTGATTTCCGCATTTGAATCGAGTTTACGCGTGTAATCAATTCTTGTTTGACAAGAATCAGTCCTACAAGTGGTATCATAGCTTTGGCTCGATTACACGTGTTGTTAGTGCTTGGTAGTAATCAGATCTGGATTTTATAGCAAAAGTTCGAGTTTTGTTAGAAAAAACCCACTTTAAAGCTTTAAAATGGTTTTAGGTGACTTTTGATTGATTTTGTTGTTTGGATGCTTATTTTGACTCCATAAACATGTTTATAAAGTGTTTTTAATATAGATTTAGATAAAATAACAACACTATAGACTTGTTTGGAAAGTGTTTCTGCACAAAACCTGATCATTTGATTGTTAAAAACAAGTCCAACTCGAAAAACTTGTTCTTCAAGCTTTGAATACCCTCATTTTCTTCAAAAAACAAGGAAGAACAACGGTTCAGGCGTAAGAGTGACTATGAGGCGTATAAAATACTATCAAGGGTAGTAAAGAATATTAGACGTAGGAGACTCATACACATGATACTCATACACCTTACTCAAACACCTAATTCTCATATACTTGACTCATACACCTGATTGACTTTCTTTGGCCAAGTTAACTTTCTTTGATCAAAGTTGACTTTCTTTGACCAAAGTTGACTTTTTAGACCAAGTTGACTTTATTTGACAAGAGTTGATGTCTTTGACCAAAAATGACTTTCTTTGATCAAGTTAACCTTTGTTGACCAAGTTTTCTTTCGTTGACTTTTTTGTTGTATGTATAGAGTAGTAGGTATCAAGATGCAGTTTAAAAAGAAGACTAGTTATGATGCTTTAAATAAGTTGGCTTGGCTGCTACCATCACAGAGATCAAACGCTTTATCACATTATCAGTGGCGAAGCTTAAGATTTTGGTCCGGGAGGTTGGAAATCACCAATCACGGGGACGGTACCTAATTTTTTTTCTATAGCTATGTTTTGAATTATATGTTTGGGTCGATGTTTCGATTCGGGTTGAGTCAAACATTAAATACAATAATATCAAAGTTCTAAGCATCATTTAACAAAAAATTGAACAAAGACACTAAAACATTAAAAAAAATGTTATGGTTTTATTCTTCCCATAGTATAATCTAATCACATAAACATTAATCAAGTCATAATTATTTTCAAACCTAATTGCCTAATTATCCAAAGCAGAATAATAAAAATAAATGACGAACTAGACATAATAATAAAAATTAAAAAAACACCACCGCCAATTGTAAATTATCCAAAGTAGAACTTCAACACTCAACGACAACAAGACAAAACTAAATATTATGTTGGCCTATTGGGTGTTTGATCAAAGTATGAAAATTGAAAAATGAAATTAGTTATGTACCTGGATGGAATGATCGGCTTGAATGCTTGATTATTTTTTATTTTTGAATGAAGACAAATATTATATGATTCAAACTTGAAAATGAAAGTATAAACTCTTGGGGGTGATGATTGAGATTCAGAGACACAGAGGAGAGGGACGAGGGTTTTTGGTTAAAAGTTTTATACTTTTGAGTGGGCTTATAAATTGAGTTTTCCTAAAAAAAAATGAGCTAAATAAAACAATTGGGTTTTACCTCTTAAAATGGATCCAAAAGAAAAAAAACAAAGAAAAACGATAAACTCGGTTAAAACAATTGATATTTGGGAACCTTGTATCATCCGATATATCATTAGTTTTTGTTTATATAATATACCTATCTTTTTCAAAAAAAAAGGGAGGGAGGTCAAAACCGTATATACCTAAAAAATTCTATACGGATGCTTATATAAACGGAATTTCTAAGCGAAAATTCGAGGGGGTTCGGCCACTCCTCCCCGCCCCTTCATAGTTGCGCCACTGCAC